>JBCNJP010012585.1:0-13615 GCA_039602395.1 Deinandra increscens subsp. villosa | reverse complement strand
ATATATATAGAGGAGAGTTAGGCTACATCACATAAAAAGCTTACATCCATTGCGGATTGATCTGGGGCGTCCATCAAGATCATCCAACAGCCAAGATCTATGGTGTTTTCGCCTATGGCGTTTTCGGTGGGGAAAAAAAACACCATAGGCGGAAACACCATAGATCATGGCTGTTGGATGATCTTGATGGACGCCCCAGATCAATCCGCAATGGATGTAGCGTTTTTGCTTGATGTATTTTACCCTAAACCTATATATATATATATATATATATATATATATATATATATATAGGGTTAGGTTCAAATGAGAACTTTTTGTTTTGAGAACTTTTGAGAACTAAATCTCAACCACAAATTTCAGGGGGGACCACTACAATTCATGGGAGGGGGGGATACATGTAAATAAACTAGTGGCTAAGATTAGTTCTTTTTAGAGCATTCACAACCCATCCCCCATCCCCATCCCTATAATTTATACTTTTATCATTACTTTTTCTCTCTCTTCCACTCACAACCACAATTAAATAATACTTTTTTATACCCTCATCATTACCTTTTCTCTCTCTTTCAATCACACAAAACCCCAAATTTTAAAAAATCACCAGTTTTTTCATCAAATATAGGGATGAACAGTAATTTTCCCTATCTCCTTACTCACAACCACTTACAACTAAACTCCAAATTTTAGGGTTTTACCTCACAATATTTTGGGGGGTGGGTTGGGAATGCTCTTAGTTCTCAAACCCAATTGGTTCTCAAATGATCCTCTCCCTATATATATATATATATATATATATATATATATATATATATATATATATATATATATATATATATATAGGAGAAGGATCCTATGAAAACCCTTTATTTTGTGAAAACGTGAAAACCACTTTAAAACCTACATAACGTTCTTTATACGTTAATGTTTTTTCATGAAATTTGCGCCAAATGTCTTAGAATTACGTTATCTATAACTCTGGAAAACAATATTTAAAAAAAAAACGTAAAAAAAAATGTTTGTTTTTTTTTCCGTTTTTGGTACACATGTGTACCATCATCACTACTACTACACAAAAACGAATTATAAAGTATAAAAACACTCCTTATGTTAAAAATATATAAAAAACATACTAAAAACAATAAAACATTTATGTTACTAATGATAATTAAACATAGTACACATGTGTAGCAATACTTAAAAAATCATAAAATGTTATTTTTTTCTTTAGATATAAAGATAATAAAACTATAATAATTAGGGTGCAATTTTCTTTTAAAACTATTAGTAACTCATATTAAATTTTGAGTTTTTTTATTGTGGTACACATGTGTACCAAAAACGGAAAAAAAAAATTTAAAAAAATAAAAAAAAAAACGTTTTTTTGTTGTTTTTGGTTTTTATAGAATTAAAGATAACGTAATTCTAAGACTTTTGGCGCAAATTTCATGAAAAAACATTAACGTATGAAAAAGTTATAAAGGTTTTAAAGTGGTTTTCACGTTTTCACAAAATAAATGGGTTTTCACACGATCCTAATTCCAAATCCTATATATATATATATATATATATATATATATATATATATATATATATATATATATATGGTGAGGTTCATTGTAGACACTTTCGCATGTGAAATAGCTCTTTTTCACATATGTTCACATGTGAAATTTTCTATATATATATATATATATAGGGGAATGATCAAATAAAAACAAGATGTTATTGCGAAAACACGAAAACAAATATTAAAACCTCTATAACTTTCTCATACGTTAATATTTTTTAAAAAAAATTTGCACCAAAAGTCTTAAAATTATGTCACCTTTAATTCTGGGAAAAAAAATTAACCATTTAAAATTTCGTAATTTTTTTTATCATTGCACATGTGCAATAATACGTATTAATTATATTACACATGTGCAATATTACCAAAAAAATGTTAATTTTTTTAAAACTTTTTTCAGAATTAAAGATAACAAAATTATAAGATTTAGGGTGCAATTTTTTATCAAAAATATTAACGTATGAAAAAGTTATAGAGGTTTTAATATTATTGCACATGTGCAATAATAATTTTTTATTGCACATGTGCAATAATAAAAAAATAAAAAAAATGTTGATTTTTTTTTAATTTTCTCCAGAATTAAAGATAACGAAATTATAAGATTTATGGTGCAACTTTTTAGAAAAAAAATTAAAATATGAAAAAGTTATAAAGGTTTTAATATTATTGCATATGTGCAATAATAATAATAAAAAAAATTATTGCACCTGTGCAATAATAATTTTAAAAAACAAATTTGATTTTTTTAAATTTTTTCCAGAACTAAAGATAACATAATTTTAAGGATTTTGGTGCAAATTTTTTTAAAAAATATTAACGTATGAAAAAGTTATAGAGGTTTTAATATTTGTTTTCGTGTTTTCACAATAAAAGTTGTTTTCACATGAACCTTACCCTATATATATATATATATATATATATATATATATAGGGTGAGGTTCATTGTAGACACTTTCGCATGTGAAATAGCTCTTTTTCACATGTGAAAGTTTCTAATTAATGAGAAAAAAGAAAAAAAGAAAAAAGAAAATTAATCACAACCATTAGATCAAGAGATCTAATGGTGAAAAATGGTGTCTACCTGTCTACACTTATAAGGGTGTCTACAATGAACTTTTCACTATATATATATATATATATATATATATATATATATATATATATAGGGAAGGGTTCATTGTAGACCCCTTGAAAACCGTAGACCCCGTAGACCCTATTTTTAACCGTCAGATCTTAAAACACCGATTTTTTACGCGAGGGTACGATCGTCATAAATCCTTTCTTAAATCAAGCTCTTATTTACTTGAAACACCTGTTGGAGATCGATAAAACCCCAAATCTATCCATCGGAGAACCGTAGGAAAGCCGATCACACACACCGGAGAAACACCGTCTACACCGGAGAACCACCGTCGAATGGATTCATATCAAGAAGCGTGTTCAGAAATAAATAAAACTCAGGATTAGATGATAAGAAGAGGTAATCAAACTCTTACTGCAATTTCTTAAACCCTAATTTAAATTCAAGGCTAGAAATTGTAGATAAACTCACGAAATCCATAGATTGTATGGTAATTTTAGGAAATCTGATCTCCTTTTCGATCTGTTTGCTAAAATCAGCATATAAGTAGGAACGCTACTCCATGAATTTTTGTTTACCCTTAAACATAATTTATGTTTTAAATCCATATATTGTATGCTTCTCGATGAATTTAATTATGTTTCTCAAGTAGTCAACAGTGAGTTGTTAAACTCATATATTTGATATGGTCAATCTTATTAATGTAATAACTAACGAATTGAAGCAGAGTTATTCAGATAGTGTTTAGTTTTGAATTGCAAAACCAAGAAAGAGACCAACCTTTGTAAGCTTATATCCCATGATTTTAAATTCAGTAACAGAGTTATTATCACATTTGATGGTTTAATGACAATTTAAGGAATTACAGAAATCGCCAGTGAAACTTTCCTAAGTTTTTAACTAAATTGGGTATTCCAAATGCTTTCTTAAACTGTTATCATAATACACCTTTCACGGCTCTTCGATTTAGATTGCAATTAGATATGTTGTTCATAGACTTAGCACCTTTTCACGGCTCTTAACTGCGATTTATCTTCTCATGGCCCTTAATAAGTTTGCAGTGAGTTTTATTTGATTCCCCCTAAAACTCAGTGAGATTTGTTGAATTTGATTGATGGTGAGAAAATTCCTAAATGTGACTTAAAACTCACTGTAAACTTAATCACATGATTTCTAGACGAATGATGTCAAACGGGTCAAATAAAGAAAATAGAATAGAGATGGGTCAAATGGTTAATTAGATGTAAATTTGCCCTGAGTATGTAGTTGTGTAATAGTGCATTAGAATCTGAAATGGATTCTCAAAAAAGTATATTTTAAAAAAAAATTTAACTTAGAGTCTAGTGTTGAATCTAAATTAACATGTTGATTTATAATCACATCCTGTGTGTTTATGGTATTAGGTGGCACAAAGGTGATTGATGCCCTTTATGGACCAAAAGCTGGAACTAAGAAAAATGAAAATCCTGAAATTTTAGAGTGAGTTCAAAAACACATAATAGATACTAAAAACTCACTAATCAATTCTGCAATGAGTTTAAAAACTCACCAATCAAATTTGTAGTGAGTTTAAAAACACATAATAGATACTAAAGTTTTGTGTGTTGCTTTTTAAACTCACTAGTGAGTACTTATTAATTTTTAATTTGTATTCATATTAAAACTCAACAAATGTATACTTGAGTTTAATAATCAACTAAATTTTATGAACACATGCATACAGACTTTATGTTCACTGTGTTCTGTTATAAAACTCATTGTTTTAACTTGAGACCATTGTTGATAAATGAGCTTCTTAATTATCATTTAATTTAGGTGGAATAAAACTTGAATTTTAATTTTATTACTTTAAGATGTTCTAAATGAGTTTTATAATTCAGTGAGTTTTGAAAAAAAAAAAGTTTTATATATGAAATCACTGATTACGACCTTAAAGCATATCTTGAAAAAAGTCACTGATTTTGAACTTGATTAAAACTCACTGATCATGACCTTAAAGTATGATATGGAAAAACTCACCGATTATTTACTTGATTAAAACTCACTTAGTTGTAATAAAACTCACTTTTGAATCTAGATTTTTTTTCTTGTTCATTGCTTAGTAACTGATGTAGAACATTGTGAGTCAACTCATTTCATTAAAAATAGAGTTTTAAGACTCGTTAGTGAGTTTTAAAATTTTAAATTTCATTACAAGTTTGAGTTTTAATTTAAAACTCACTACTACTTCTAAAACATTTTGGTGAGTTTTATTCTGTTGTGAGTTCTAAATTAAAACTCACTACAAGTTTGAGTTAAACTTACTTAAAAGATTAATAAAAAAGATCACTGCTGAGTTATATTTTACATTAACAGGATATAATTCAATGAAATTTCAAGACTCGCTGTTTAAATAGAACTCACTGAAATTTAAAACTCACTGTTGAGTTTCTTAACTAAAACTCTCTGTTAAAATTTAAAACTCACTACAGAAAAAACTTACACATAGTTTTAACTGAAGGTGGAAATTCAGTGAGTTCTATTCTATGAGTTTTAAAATTTTGTGAGGTAAATTTAAAACTCACTATAAAAACAGAAAAAAAAACTCACTTAAAACTTATAGTGACTTTTAATTAAAACTCACAACATAATAAAACATAAAACTCGTTGATTATCATTATCCTCGTTCAGTTAAAACTCAGTGAGTTTTATGACTCTATTGAATTTGTAGTTTTGTAGTGAGTTTTCAAACTCTCTGTGTTTAAAACTCACTTGTTTGTAATTAAACTCACTTAAAAAGCTCTGTTTTTTTAAACTCTTTTTTTTATTGGTGAGTGTTGTATATGGTATGGTTGTTCGTAATGAGTGAGTTTTAATCAAGTTCAAACTTTTTCTATTGAATTTGTAGTGAGTTTTGTATTCGTTTAAAAGTCAATAGAGTTATAAAACTCACTGAATTTTAACCCAGTGATTTTGTAACTCAGTGAGTTTTATTTATAAGTAACTGAGTTTTAACTCAGTGAGTTTTATTTATAACTCACTGAATTTTAACTCAGTGATTTTGTAACTCACTGAGTTTTATATATAACTCACTGAATTTTAACTGAATAGAACTCACTGAATTTTAACCCAGTGATTTTGTAACTCAGTGAGTTTTATTTATAACTAACTTAGTTTTATAACTCAATGAAAACTCAGTTAAAACTCACTGAGTTTTATAATCAGTGAGCTTTATACTTAGTGAGTTTTATAATCAATGTTTTTTTAAACTCACTAGAACTTGATACTTAGTGAGCTCTATTGATTTTGTAACTCAGTGAGTTTTATTTGTAACTAGCTGAGTTTTATAACTCACTGAAAACTCATTTAAAACTCTTTCTCTTGGGTTTGATTCTGCATGGTATTCTATTGAAAAGAATGATTTGAATTGATCCTGTGGGGGTTAAATTTAGAAATACATGACTCTTTCTTGATGGTATATCCTAATAAGGTTGTTTGTGGTTGAGTTACGGTAGAAACTAAGTATAGAGTAATGTCAACATTAATACCTCTTACAGGTTTAAATAAGTGAAAAACTTATTTTACTATTACTTTTGGATATGATATGTGTTCAGCTTGTTTATTGGTCCTTAGGTTTTTTAATGTATTGAGTCCTCAGAATTTACATTATATCTAGACATATACTGATTTGGTTTGACTCCTTGAGATATTATTTCTTTTGTGTCCCACTAGATGGATACTTCCACGGACGTGATGATCTAACTTACGGAGTTGATATCGACTGAATACGATGGATGGGTGTGCTACAGGTATCCCACAAACTCTCGGTTCATTTGTTTATGATTTTAAATGTGCTCTTAAGGAAGTAAATATTACAAGATGTTAAAAATATGATTGAGGATACCAAGGGATTTTTATTAGCATGCCTTTGTTGCATTTTGATACGTCATCGCTCCACCCACCACTAAATCATACCTTTTTATTCATGATATGCACAGAGGATTTCAATTGGATACTTGTTGGCTTCAATAACTGAAATCCGGTGTCTTAGCAATAGTGAAGTCAATTCAGCCATAGCTTTTAAAAGGAAGTACTACATTCAGTGGTATGTCTAAGTTCTAGATCTAATCCTTCTATTGTGATCTACCACTGTCTCTTTAGCCTATTTGCATATTATTTAATAATCAGATAATGTTTCAATGACATTTTTACACAAGTGAAATTAATTAATATAATTCAACAATCTGATAATGTTTCAAAACTCAGATTTTGTTTAAAACTCATTAAATATTTAAAACTCATTAAGGATTCTATTGAAATATGTATTCAGTTTTATAACTCACTGATAGAAATCTCACTTAGTCATAAATAAAAACTCACTGAAATAGATCCATTTAAATTCAAGTTCTAATGAGTTTAATTAAACTTAGTTCTGATGAGTTTAATTAAGTGAGTTTTATAACAGGCGTTTATTTTTTAAAATTTATATCAGGATGGCAAGAGTGCTATGAAAGATGATGTCCTTCCTGATGGGTTAAAAATCAAGAAAGGAGATGGTGTAGGTTATATGGCGTATCCAATGGGAGGGATGACTTACATTTGGGGAGATGATGCAGAGGAGTTCAAACCAGAAAGATGGATCAATGATGGTGTTTTTCGACCAGAAAGTCCTTTTAAGTTCACTGCTTTTCAGGTATGATGAAGTTTTCCAATTGGCGAGTGAGATTTAATACTGGTAAATTAGTTAAATAAATCTGTTTTATATGTATGTATGTATGTTTGTTTGTTTAGGCTGGGCCAAGGATATGCTTAGGGAAGGAATTTGCTTATAGATAGATGAAGATATTGGCTGCTTTTCTAGTCTATTTGTTCAAGTTCAAACTGGTGGATGAGAGTCAAGAGGCTACATATCGAACCATGCCACCTTGTATTATTTGTTTTAACTTTATAGACCTAAAATTCTAGATAACGGGTTCATCATATAGGAGGATTTATTCACATAATTACGCTTTGAATTAGTGATGTTATACGATCACAGAACGCTAACTGATGAAGTGATACACTTCTGGGATCTTTATCATTATATGACATTATTACTAGAAGTTGATATCTAATATGGACATATGGTGGGTATCGTTTTTTGTTGTTTGACTTTTGTTGTAACAAAACTCAATGTAAATTATAAAAGTTACGATTGAGTAATAAAACTCATCGTAAAAAATAAACCGACATAAAAAAACTCACACTTGGGTTATAAAATTCACTATTGAGTTTAAATCCCACTTTATTCTAATACTCACTTTAGAAAAAACCTCGTTGTGATTTAAAAGTTAGTGTTGAGTTATAAAAATCATTGTTCATTTTAAAACTCACCTTTTTTTTAACTCATTGTTCAGTTTAAAACTCACTATTGAGTTTAAATCTCACTTTCTTTTATAAAAAAGCTCTCCGTTCAGTTTAAAACTTATTTTTTTAAAATCG
This sequence comes from Deinandra increscens subsp. villosa, assembly GCA_039602395.1. Taxonomy (NCBI): domain Eukaryota; kingdom Viridiplantae; phylum Streptophyta; class Magnoliopsida; order Asterales; family Asteraceae; genus Deinandra; species Deinandra increscens. The sequence goes on along the minus strand of JBCNJP010012585.1, from coordinate 5,504 downwards.
TTGTTGAGTTATAAAACTTACTGATCAGTTTAAAACTCGCTGTAAATTATACTCTCATTGTTGAGTTTAAAACTCATTTTTTTAACCTCAATTTTCAGTAATAAAACTCACTGTAAATTATAAAACTCACTTTTAAGTAACAAAACTCAATGTATATTATAAAACTCAGTTATAAAAAAAAAAAAACTCACCCCTGAGTTATAAACACTATATTTTAATACTCACCGTTGAGCTTAAAAGTCACTATTTAGTTTAAAACTCACTTAAAAAAACTCACTCTCAATTAAAAACTCATTGTTGAGTTATAAAAATCATTGATCATTTTAAAACTCATTATTGAGTTTAAAATTATTTTTTTTATATAAAAAAGGTCATCGTTCAGTTTAAAACTCATTTTTTAAAACTTGCTATTGAGTTATAGAACTCACTGTAGATTATACTCTCATTGTTGATTTTAAAACTCATTTTTTATTAAAACTCACTTAAAAAAAACTCAATGTGAATTAAAAACTCGTTGAAAATTATAAAACTCACCACTAAGTTTAAAACTCACCGTTGAATATAAAACTTATTGCCCAGTTTAAAACTCACCGGAAATTATAAAACTGATTGAAACTTATAAAACTCAATAAATATTATAAAGTTCATTGAAAATTATAAAACTCAATGTAAATTATAAAACTCACCACTGAGTTTAAAACTCACCACTGAGTTTGAAACTCACCGTTGAATATAAAACTTATTGTCGAGTTTAAAACTCACTGGAAATTATAAAACTCATTGAAAATTATAAAACTCAGTGAAAATGTTAAAACTCACCACTGAGTTTAAAACTAACCGTTGAATATAAAACTCATTGTCGAGTTTAAAACTCACTATTCTAAATGTTAAATTACACGGCTCTACATAATCATATAAACTGCAAAAACACAAGTTAATAACATCAAAACAATGGGGGTTACAAGTGGTGAGTTTCCTCCTGATGGAGATTGGAGATGATCGGGTGGGTGGTGTAATGTTCCCGTCAATGATCCAAATTTGCCTTTTCAAAAAAAAAAAATAGCATCAAAACAAGAATCCAGTATTGAATCACCATCTAATACAAAAATAAAAAAGCTCACAGGCTAATCCAAGATTTAAGTACTGATATATTTCTTCATACTAAAACTCAATATCAACATCCCTTAACCATACAGTAGGTTTCCACCAACCTCCTCAAATACAATACCAAATGACTAACCTTTAAAAAAAATAAACCACAGAGATAGCTCAACCCTCCATGAACCTAAACTGCACAGCAAATGGGAATCCCCCAAACTGAAATCTTCCAGAACATCACTATTAACCTACAAACTCTCCGGTCTCCAATTGGAATATAACCTTGAGAATCATCAAAGTTGCCTGCATATTCAAGTAACCAATCTTGAGAATCCATAAAACTCAATCTTCTATAAAACTCATTATAAAACTCATCGCTGAGTTTTAACTTGACTTATAAAACTCACAATTATCTATATAAGCTCTATTCCTATTACAAGTCCTTGTTTAGTGAGATTTAGTTTAATACAAGGTTGTTGGACCAAAGTAGTTGATATCTTAACAAAGGGCAACTCACACGAGCTGCACTATAAAGACGGATAAAATGGGTTGTTCTACAAGGGAAAATAAACCTGGAAACCATTAAACATAGCATGAACTGAACGCATCCCAATAGACCTGGAATCAGCACGGACACAAATTTGAAACAACGATTAGGCAAGTATGAACTTAATATATTAAAACACACTGCAATTATGGTTCAAATCAAAACTCACTACAAATATATACTCAATGTATTCAAACTCACTACAAATATGCTTCTTGATTCTTGAGGATGCTTGCAAGTCTACCCATTCCAACAACCCTCCCGGGTCACCTACATTCACATACATACGGGTGCTCCTAGTCAAGCAACTTCATATTTTGTCTCTAGATGCCTGTAGTACAACAAGGGTTTTTGATCAACTAAACCCATTTTTAACGCATTAACCAACCCGGACCAGATTTGTCCATAAGTGGCACTTATGATAAGTGGTAACCATTTAATAAAAAGGGTTGTAGAATATAGCATATAATTAAATGTTCGAGTAGCTGGCCAATGTGTTTAAATGTATCCTAATCAATTAGGTAATCAAATAATTTGTTTAGACAGTGCAGTTTCATGATCTTTTTCCCAAATTGTTAACTCTTGCAAACTATGGTCTTTGTGTTTTGGTGTTCTTAATAGAAAGTAAATCAACAAATGATACAAGCAAAGATCAACCGGTTGTTCAAGTTGTGTCGTCAACTAACACAAATACAGGAGAAAGCAATTCATCCACCCAAAAACTCATAGACTTCCCATTACTTAGGATTTATCCAACACTAAGTTTTTAGTTTGAATTATTACATGGGTAAAGAAAACACTCTTTTGTTTATTTCTAGTTCATCGAGACATGAATAGGGGCTTCAAAACACCAACAAAAAACATGTTATGGTCCTAACTATCTACACTTTAGCGAGGGTAATCCTGCAACCAAATGGCACCACTTTGGCGTTCAATAGGGATAGTTTTGATTTGAAAAGAATTAAGCTCATCATAACAAGACAATGTAGGATTTATGACTTGTTATGCACATATAATGAGTTGATAAACATGATTTTAAAATAAGCGAACGAAGCTAGACAAGCAACTAAGATCGATTATTAGAAATCACAAACCTGCAAATCGAAGATTCTAGGGTTTTCAGTTCCGAAGATTCAGCAATTGATGATGATCGATCCGTGGAATCAGATTGATGATGATCGATCCGGATGCGAAGAACCGTCGGATCAAGATTGATGATGATCTAATCGGATGCGAAGAGATCTACGCATATTGCTGAATCTCCAAAAAAGGCGAACAGTAGAGGAAGGATTGAACTATTAAAAGTGAAGGGAACTTCTTTATTTCTTTTATTTACGTAAATGCCCAGTGACCTTATTGCCCCTCCGCCTGTTTATTTAAAAATCACATTAAAGGATCAGCAATCAATCTACATCATCCGATTAAAATGATCTAAAGGTTATAAATAGGGTCTACGGGGTCTAACACTTTTTAAGGGGTCTACAATGAACTTTTCACTATATATATATATATATATATATATATATATAGGGTTAGGTTCAAATGAGAACTTTTTATTTTGAGAACTTTTGAGAACTAAATCTCAACCACAAATTTCAGGGGGGGGGACCACTACAATTCATGGGAGGGGGATACATGTAATAAACATGTGGCTCAAATTAGTTCTTTTTAGTTCTCAAACCAAACTGGTTCTCAAATGATCCTCTCCCCTATATATATATATACTCAAGTAAATATATAAAATTAAAACTCAAACTTGTAATGAGATTTAAAATTTTAAAACTCACTAACGAGTCTTAAAACTCTATTTTTAATGAAATGAGTTGACTCACAATGTTCTACATCAGTTACTAAGCAATGAACAAGAAAAAAAAATCTAGATTCAAAAGTGAGTTTTATTACAACTAAGTGAGTTTTAATCAAGTAAATAATCGGTGAGTTTTTCCATATCATACTTTAAGGTCATGATCAGTGAGTTTTAATCAAGTTCAAAATCAGTGACTTTTTTCAGGATATGCTTTAAGGTCGTAATCAGTGATTTTATATATAAAACTTTTTTTTTTCAAAACTCATTGAATTATAAAACTCATTTAGAACATCTTAAAGTAATAAAATTAAAATTCAAGTTTTATTCCACCTAAATTAAATGATAATTAAGAAGCTCATTTATCAACAATGGTCTCAAGTTAAAACAATGAGTTTTATAACAGAACACAGTGAACATAAAGTCTGTATGCATGCGTTCATAAAATTTAGTTGATTATTAAACTCAAGTATACATTTGTTGAGTTTTAATATGAATACAAATTAAAAATTAATAAGTACTCACTAGTGAGTTTAAAAAGCAACACACAAAACTTTAGTATCTATTATGTGTTTTTAAACTCACTGCAAATTTGATTGGTGAGTTTTTAAACTCATTGCAGAATTGATTAGTGAGTTTTTAGTATCTATTATGTGTTTTTGAACTCACTCTAAAATTTCAGGATTTTCATTTTTCTTAGTTCCAGCTTTTGGTCCATAAAGGGCATCAATCACCTTTGTGCCACCTAATACCATAAACACACAGGATGTGATTATAAATCAACATGTTAATTTAGATTCAGCACTAGACTCTAAGTTAAATTTTTTTTAAAAATATACTTTTTTGAGAATCCATTTCAGATTCTAATGCACTATTACACAACTACATACTCAGGGCAAATTTACATCTAATTAACCATTTGACCCATCTCTATTCTATTTTCTTTATTTGACCCGTTTGACATCATTCGTCTAGAAATCATGTGATTAAGTTTACAGTGAGTTTTAAGTCACATTTAGGAATTTTCTCACCATCAATCAAATTCAACAAATCTCACTGAGTTTTAGGGGGAATCAAATAAAACTCACTGCAAACTTATTAAGGGCCATGAGAAGATAAATCGCAGTTAAGAGCCGTGAAAAGGTGCTAAGTCTATGAACAACATATCTAATTGCAATCTAAATCGAAGAGCCGTGAAAGGTGTATTATGATAACAGTTTAAGAAAGCATTTGGAATACCCAATTTAGTTAAAAACTTAGGAAAGTTTCACTGGCGATTTCTGTAATTCCTTAAATTGTCATGTAAACCATCAAATGTGATAATAACTCTGTTACTGAATTTAAAATCATGGGATATAAGCTTACAAAGGTTGGTCTTTTTCTTGGTTTTGCAATTCAAAACTAAACACTATCTGAATAACTCTGCTTCAATTCGTTAGTTATTACATTAATAAGATTGACCATATCAAATATATGAGTTTAACAACTCACTGTTGACTACTTGAGAAACATAATTAAATTCATCGAGAAGCATACAATATATGGATTTAAAACATAAATTATGTTTAAGGGTAAACAAAAATTCATGGAGTAGCGTTCCTACTTATATGCTGATTTTAGCAAACAGATCGAAAAGGAGATCAGATTTCCTAAAATTACCATACAATCTATGGATTTCGTGAGTTTATCTACAATTTCTAGCCTTGAATTTAAATTAGGGTTTAAGAAATTGCAGTAAGAGTTTGATTACCTCTTCTTATCATCTAATCCTGAGTTTTATTTATTTTCTGAACACGCTTCTTGATATGAATCCATTCGACGGTGGTTCTCCGGTGTAGACGGTGTTTCTCCGGTGTGTGTGATCGGCTTTCCTACGGTTCTCCGATGGATAGATTTGGGGTTTTATCGATCTCCAACAGGTGTTTCAAGTAAATAAGAGCTTGATTTAAGAAAGGATTTATGACGATCGTACCCTCGCGTAAAAAATCGGTGTTTTAAGATCTGACGGTTAAAAATAGGGTCTACGGGGTCTACGGTTTTCAAGGGGTCTACAAT
>JBCNJP010012584.1:0-13615 GCA_039602395.1 Deinandra increscens subsp. villosa | reverse complement strand
TACTAGTTTTTTATTCCCGTGTGTTACACGGGTTAATTCAAAATTTTGTGGTGATGTCAAGTTTTTTTTTATTAATCAAACTATGACCAAATGTTTTTGTTTATTATATAGATGTAACTTAATAAATTATATTATATATTAAATTAAGTAATTAAATAATTGGTTATTAAATAATTTAGAAGACGATAAATAAATAGTGGATATATATATATATATATATATATATATATATATATATATCCAAAATTAGAAGATCCGCTACAATAAATATATAGTTGATATATATATCCAAAATTAGAAGATCCGCTTGTGAATGTTTATTGGCGGGAAAAATTGTTGAGGATGAATGTGGTGGTACCACATGGCAAATTGTGGTGCCAAAAACTTTTCTTTTATTATATATATAGAATAAATTATATTATATAATAGTTGATATATATATCCAAAATTAGAGGATCCGCTTGTGAATGTTTATTGGCGGGAAAAATTGTTGAGGATGAATGTGGTGGTACCACATGGCAAATTGTGATGCCAAAAACTTTTCTTTTATAATATAACAAGAAATTGACCCGCCCGCGCGTTGCGGCGGGCCAGCCCAATTCAAAGCTTTCTAAGACAAAAAGATTTAGAGTTAGGATCACACCCTTTCAAAGTTTGCTAACACAAAAAGATTTAGAGTTTGAATCACACCCTCAACGTCATGAAGAATAATCTTGTATTACCGAGTAATAATTTAGAAACAATTATATAGAAACATCAAGTAAATAATTACTAAATAATTAATTTACTTAAATCGTGTTTTATCACAATAATATAATCAAAGAAATGCACATCAAAAGTTAAATAGTATCTGCAAGTGGCATGGGAAAAACAAATGCACCCAAGCTTGGAAACATCGAGTTGAATTCAAAGTTTGATGTTTTGCCCTGCCTGGGGGGGGGGGGGCTACGTACCCCCTTTTTAAAGCTTATTGTCCACACCCCTTTTTGCATAAAACATAAAGTCTCATGCAAGAAGTTACGACGCATACTTTCAAAACGAAAAGCAAGAGCCGTCCATGCAAGCGAATGAGAAAACGGCATTGGGAGTGAACACTATGAGATAATGAAATGCAGCTGTCAGATAAGATTTCATGATAGTCATTGAAGACACTTTACTCATGCTGGAAAACTTAAACTCTAGTTATTCTGATGCGTACATTCCGAGTCTGTTAGATTGCTTAAATAGAGTGTCACCTGCCTCCCATGAAACCACAATACAAAACAAAGTTATCACAAATCGCAACGATTCCCTTAGAGGTTGAAGAAAAATCCAACACAGTAACATTTTATAGGATATATATATCATATAGCCAACTACATAGGGAAATCATCAATCTTACCTCGCAACCCACTGAAATGTTTTATTTTGAAATAGTGTTTTGAAGGCTCTTGTGTCTTTCAACTTGTTCTTTAGCATCACCATATCCTGTCAATTTTGAACAAAAATATCCAGCTACAATTTAATCATGTTATAGCAAGTTGAGGTTCATACCTGATGCCAAAGATTTCATTGGAAGATGAAGGTGGATATTTTTACCTAATTGAGTGATAGTATAAGATTAACAAAAGCAAGAAGTGTGTGAATATGAAAATAAAATATTTAAGTAGAGACTCCAATGTACATACCATTATAATCTAAGAAGGAAACAAAAAGATTATGGTGAAAGTATAAAGATAACAACATGAAGAAAGATCTCAATGTGACACCACATACCTAATTGTGACGCCCACTCCCAGTCTTGGCTCCAGGAGGGGTCACGTGTCGGATTTACTCATGAACACATGGTACAACAGAGATAACTAAGCAGCGGAAATTAAAAACTTTTCATTTATATATATAACGAGTTACAATAGTAAGGAAGATAATAACATAATCTATAACTAGATCTTATCTATAGCTATGCCAGTCTACTACCGAGTCATTCCTGATAGCTTGCCCATCTAATCTGCCCTTGCTAGAGCCCTTCCCTTGCTACTTTAAACATCACCGATACCTGACATACATGCTTTTAAAGGTCAGCTTACGCTGGTGAGTTCTAGGTATTTAAAACTTTTACCTTTACCGTGAAAGGTTACTTCAAACAATTGGGCCTAACGGCCCCTTTTCTTTATAAACATTTAATAGGTATAAAACATGACAGGATTATACCAAAACATTTAAACATTCAGTATTAAAAATCGTTTAATACTCTAAAACATACTTCAAACATTTGGGCCTAACGGCCCCTTCTTTATAAACATTAAACAGGTATAAAGCATAACAGAATTATACCAAAACGTTTAACTCATCAGTATTAAAAATCATTTAATACTCTAAAATACCTAGGGCCTCCGGGACCCATCCTCTGTGCAAATAATCATTACGTATAATAAAGTCATACGAAACATTATAAGCAAAACCTCTTTTTACTAAGCATTGTCTATCCTCTGGGACTACTTTAGCCCCTTTCGGTTGGCCGTCGCCTCCCGACCTCTTGAGTAACCGTCGTTACTCCAGTGGCTTCAATTCCACTGCTTGAATTGTACAATTCCCCTCTAACCAGACAATCTTTGCTTAGATTAAAACTTCTTTAAAATAACCCCAAGGGTCATTTCCTTTATCCTCAAAAACTCATTTTCCTCTTTTTAAACTTTACTTTAAAAGTTTAACTTCTTTATTACCCGTTTATTAAAACCTTTCCGAAAATAGTTTGTAACAGGTAATAACACTTTAAAACAGTTATAGGTATTATAACATTTTCATGTATGTGTATCAACACAAAACAAGTAAAGGCATCTCAAATACTTTTCAAGTAAACAGTTGAATATGTATCATTGCATGTATATCAGCCCGAAAACATTAAAACATTTAAGACATTTAAAAGTGGGCTCATAGAACTCACCTTATTCTCTTAAGCAGTTAATTCAGAGAAAGTCTCCGCAATGCCTTCCAATTAAACCTAATTGCGTATTGTACGGTGTTAACGCAAGGTTTAATATAATAAACACTTCTTATGTTTATTTTAATACCTTATCTAACTTAATAATGTTATATTATTAAGTTTATATACTTTTAAAGGTCAAAATGACCAAAATGCCCCTGGAGGCATATTATCTTCTTTTATTGATAATTATGAAGACGTGCATTCCTATAAGTAGACACTCACTCCGGGGTCGCCCAGTGTTGGGATGCCATTGCCCAGATGGGATGGCGACACCCCCGCTATGCCAGAAACCCCAGTGTACAGGTGTCTACCCTTCCGGTCCGCACGAACTTCTAAATATCCGATTAACTCGGTATTTTCAATACTTTATCATTTATTCATTTTAACTTCATATACACTTATTATATGTATAAACATGTTACCATATCAAAATTCAAGTCCCCGATACCCTCCGGATTATTTTATATTAAATATCCATATTTCAAAACCCTAATTTCATGAAATTCTCGTTTAATTATCAAAACTTATTTTTATTCAAAACCGACTTAGGGTATTATCCATTATAACATTTTATAATATCCTTTAAAATGGCAAAGCTTAATTCAAAACCGTTTACTCAATTTGGGCAGAGTAACGACATGAAAACCCTAATTTTGACCCGTTAACAAAACCTTTACCAAACCTTTTCCAATTGTGAAATAAACTTAGGGCTTTCTTAAAACACATTAAATGTACATATTAACATATTTTAAATATGTTTCAAACATATATTAAACATTATTTAACCCGATAATTACTTTATAATTATCGTTAACCTTTATATTAAATATATATGTTTAAATATATATTTAATATTTAAATCTATATTCTTTTAATCAATTTTATTTAAATAAAACTGATTAATAATTATATATATTTATTCGTCTTAAATATATATTTATATCATTTATCCCGTCTTATTATGATTTGATATAAACTTTAACTTAAAATATAATATTTGTAATAATAACAAATATTTAACGTGATTACCTTCTTGACGGGTCGTGAAACGAGTCCGAAATAACCAAAATAATAAAGTTGTCCGTTCTTGACAAACGAATAGTCCTTCCCGACTATTTTCTCGCCACGAGCATTTCCCCGTTGTCGGTTTGTTGTTTGGACCTCGTTACGCCACCGAAACACTGACCGAAAGTGTAAACGGGTTAACTCGTCGTCACTATTTTACGCCGCGTTTGCCGCCACCGTGGACCTTCGTTCAACGACCGTCAACCACCGCAACCCATTCTCCACCATCCCGGCAATTCATCGGTGTTAGCCGCTCACGCCCCGTTGTTAACCGCTCGTCACCGAGTGTTGACTCCGAACATCGCCGAATAACAACCGAACTTCTAACAACATCATCATCTTCATCGACCGCTTCTGCCACTTCTGTGTCTGTCTGTAAGCACCACCATCCGGACCGGTGGTTGCTGGGTTTTTACATCGGAGGTGGGTGGCGGCCGGAAAAACGAGGAGCAGGCGGAGCTGCTGGTGCGCCGGTGCAGCTGCAAGGTCGCCGCCACCGCCGGAAAAACGAACGATGACGGAGGAGGTGCTGAGGTCGTCGGCGATGGGACCAGGCTGTGGTCACCGCTGCTGCCTTGGTGGTCGTCGTGGGTTGCCGGACGAGGGAAGAGAGACGGGGGTTCGCCGGAGAAAGGAGTTACACGGCAGTCTCCGAGTTTGTCCGCCGGATTCTTTTAAAGGTCACCGGCAAGCAAAAACGAGAGAGAGGACGAGAGGGTGCTGGGTTTGCTTGCGGCTGCCGGATTTTAGACAGAGGGAGGTCAGAGATGGGAGGAGGGAGCTTCGCCGGGGGAAATCGCTGGCGCTGATCGGGCAGAACGAAGCTGCCGGAAAATCGAAGAGGAGGGACTGGGTTTTGGTGATCGAACTTTCTTTCTTCCTTTATATTTTTCTTTCCCTCTCTCTTATCTTTCATTAATGTTGTCGTTTACTGAATCTAATTGAATTGTGATTTGTGTTTGTACATAAATATGCATATTTATAGTCTACATAAATCGCGGACGAAGGAATACATCTTAATGAAGGAATTGAACACGTACTATAGTGAGTAGGATTTCAATTTGATGAATCATACAATCTTTCGACAGGTAACAGTTAGACGTGAAGTAAGGATCAAGTAATATTTAATATGGTATAATATTTAATGAGTAGGTACTATACCCGTATTATGAACCCGTAAAATAATATAATATTTTTATAAACGGGTTATAAAAATTACCGAACGTCTAAAATATTACACGGGTCTAATAAATATTAATCGTTATATTTATTCTTCGCTTATATCGTCAACCGGTGAGTACTCATTTAATTATGCAGTAAAAGTGCGTGTCTAATCAGCGTTGCGATCGTGGCCGTTTCACAGACCGAATACGTCATCCTGACTGAAATTCTTCGTAGATATTATAATAATTATTCATACTTTGACGAGGCGTTATAATCATCTCGAACGGCTAACCGAATTGATTTCGGTTATTATCGCGTAACAGCAATGGTTACCGATCCCACCGTTTTTCGTGCCGAACATCGCAAACATATTTTATAATGATTATATATCAAGTATTTAGCAATACTTGGTATTCTATTTTCGTCTCGGTATTATTTTAGTGATGTTCGTGCCTTAATTATGGTTATTACAAACCGGGCCTAAATCACTATTTCGCGTTTTCCCGCTTTGTTATAACTCGGATCTCAGATCCGTCTGCGCCCACGATCTTTATTTTTCGTTATCTATCATATTCTATAATTTCGCCTCTTGACGTTTCCTCGAATGTCGTGCTCGAATATTCGTACGTGAATCGTGACGTTTCTCTATTGTACGTATATATTATATTACATATATTTCAGCTACTTAACAAATATAGCACACGTATATATCTTAAGTCATAAAATTTTGGGGTGTTACAACTCTACCCCCCTTAAATAAGGTTTCGTCCTCGAAACCTGCTCAAACTGTGATTTAACTCACAATGAGTTCTTTACCTTTTCACCTTTCTTTCCTTTCCCGGATTAATCCGGAAACTTTTCTATGCATCTAATGCATCCATATCATATGAACCACCTGGTTCCTAGGCTACGATTTTAACATCGTAACAAACCTTTCTATGACAATCTATCATTTAACTCTATTACCTATAAGGTAATACTTTCAACTATTCTATTCACGAAATCATTGTTCACAATTAGAATGTGAACCACATTTCTATAACTGATGCTAGTACTTTTTAGGAACGAATCCCTAATGAACAGTCTAGCTAACGATTTGGAGAGAATACGTCTCTCAAAATAAAGGAACTCTTCCTTTTATCAATCACATACTATCTAGGTGGTGTCATAACTCTTTAGCTATACATATGGTAGCCTGATTATGATTCCCACCGGAATATGCTTCGAATTTCCTAAAGTTGAAATTTATCGCGAAGCTTCTGCCATTCTGCTTTAACCTTCTGCGTACGTTAAACATTTATCCGTATGCTATAAGATTTTTGAACTTCTCTTCTGGACATCAACAGTCCCTCAGTCACTTGTTAGTAAGTGATATATATTCATGAATGCTACTTATTTGTTTTCCACAGTGGCCCGTAATATCTACCTGCACGAGACTAATTCTAGTGCCACTTCTGGTTGTACCTTAGGTGTATATATATAGGATGTACCAGCGGCGTATCCACCACACCCTGGATACAACTAGAGGCGTACTATTACTAGTCTGGTGTAGGGCGATATTACTATTCTAACCACAACAAAATCAGTATAATTCATGACTATCTATTACTTACTTAAATAACTAATTTGGACATTCTGCGTACAACCTCGTTTGTTGTTTGCATCTCTTGAGTGTAAACACTTTTGCTGCAATTTCCCTTTTCCATTAGGCCTAATCGGTAATGATCGTACCGATGCCCAAGTTAATTCGTTCATTACTTCATTTCATGCCTGCTACTGATTAGGATTCCAAAAGGACTTGACATCTTCTTAGTCAACCTAATGGTGTTACATCCTTGGAAAGTCTTAGCGGCTTCAGATGTATTAGCATAGCCTCTCTCTTTTCCTGATCCTCAGTACTTCCTTCCAATGCTTCATGCATTCTTCACCATCCTTGAGAACCTTTAGAACGTCATTTGTCAGCATGCTCAGTTACGAGATTTCTGGGATTGAAGGAGCGTTCGTCATTCCAATCAACACTACTAATCACTTGTAATGATTATTTTGCTTCCGAAAAGCCGTTCTCTTACAGTTTCATTCTTACTCCTTTAGCTGGTGCTAATCTGATCTCAGATCATCTTTGGGGAATCGTCTTGCTCCTTGTAGCTAGTTTGAATAGTTTGCTGATCCTTGACAAAGGATATCTGCTTCTCACTGACAGCTTATCTTCTTGCAGTCTATGCATATCCTTGGCTTCCGTCCTTTGTCTTGAAATTGCTGGAGTATCCTAAGGCGATATATTTGGTCTAAAGAAATCTTCTGGCTTCTGTTGGAGATAACTGGTACGGTGCTTTCTACTTCTGGCGTTGTTGCTTCAGGCGTTGCTTCTAATGTTGCTCTCTGACGTTGCTTTTGGCGTCGAGTTTGATTATGGATACCCCATTTCTTGATTTGACGAGTTGCTCATTGGATTCACTGGTACGTTCTTCGGCTTCTTGGTTTTGCCTCTGAGTCAATGGCATACATCGAGTATGACTTACCTCTTGACTCATGTACTTCCATGTTTTGTAATCTTTACTGCCAAGCCATCACGATCCTTGCATATGAAGTCGAGTCTTCCTTCTGGTTACAGACGAGTTACGCGTAGCATCTCGCGAGTCAATTCGTTCAACGTCTAAATTTACTTATCGTTATCCCTAGCTTTGACATTGATCTTAAGAAGAACATTTGTCAAATACTGATCATTTACTCGCATCGGTGCAATACACTGTGTGACAATTCCTAATATCGAATTCAGACTTCTAAGTTTGCCATTGCTGCTAGTTTCGAATCGTCAGGCTCATCTGCGTATCAACCTTTGTCTTGAGGTCATTTATCTTGACGTCTTTGCATTTGTCCTAAGGAAGACGTAATCCTAAGCTGTCTAAGGTAGCTTGACTACGGGATTCCTTGACAATGCTTTTCCTCTCCTTATGTTGGAATTCTTCTTCGTGTAGCTCATCCAATCATCGTGTGCTTTCATCCTGCCATTTGAAGAAACAACATCCCTTAGGACGTAAGTTCTTCTTGGCCTACTCTGGACCTCCATACTCCTAAGCTTGTGGATTCTCGATCCAGCTTGTGGTAACCTTCGTCATTCTTTCTTTGAACTATCCTTAACTTCAACTGCTAGCTTCTGCTTTGAGCCTCCCGTCCTATCACTTATAGTGATGGTCTTCTTGAAGGTAGCAACGTAGCTTGGAACGTTGTTTCCACTATTCTTGCCATAGCAATTCTCATTTCTTCTTTACCGTGACAGCGTCTATCACGTCTACAGTTTCCTTGCTTTAAGGTGACATTCTAGGCTTGTCTACACCTCTTTTCATCTTCAACGGTTCCTGAGTTCTCCAATGCAATTCCTATGATGACGTTTCTCGCACATCTGGCATATCGGCCTTCTTTGTTCAGAAGCTCCCTTAGCCTTCTTGTGGAATCTACCGTCATTGTCTTCAAGACCTTCTTCATCCTTGTACCGTTTTCATTTGCCTTTCATCGGGAGTCTATTTCTACTAAAAGCTTCCTCGGGACCAGCTTCACTAGTGGTCGCTCTATTGGACATTCTTCTCGTCAAAGCTTCCGGAATTTGATTAGCGATTGATAGCAACGTAACCTTCAATGCTTCTGCCACTATTTATAACATAACGGCTTTCATTTCTTTGCTGAAGGTATTCGTCTTTCATTTTGACTGACATCAGATTTCGTATCGGATGTTCTATTCGCATTCCTATCATGACTATGATTTCTAATCTTCTGATCTTATGATCAAAATAGTCTGACACTTCAGAACTCATGTGACGTGAAGTCTCCAAATTTTGAATTCATGATAATTAGATAATTGCAAGCGCTATACAATTATATAATTATGATGCGTTCAAAACCCAGTTATTCTCATCACAGTCATCCCTAGTGTCCATACTATTCCTTTTATCCTTTACCGGTAATTCTAAAAACCGGTCCTTTAAAACTACCTTTCTCTAGGCATTCTTTACAAGTTATTGACCACGTATCTCACTGTCAATTAACCTACCCTGCACTAGGCCACACAACAGTTAGAACCTATGATATGTTCATTTGGGTAAAATACCAAATTTGCAGTAGCTAATTGCAATCGGGTATTCTCCGCACTTGCATACCCTAAGTCCTACCTCCTATGTTCCTGGTGCAACCTTTTTCCTATGGGCATGACTATCCTGACTGGCATTTACATTCCCTATCTTACCTTACTTTGTTTACCAAGAGTCCTAGTTTAAGTCTAGATACCGTGCTAGTATCTAAATCTCTTAAACCAAGGCTCTGATACCAACTTGTGACGCCCACTCCCAGTCTTGGCTCCAGGAGGGGTCACGTGTCGGATTTACTCATGAACACATGGTACAACAGAGATAACTAAGCAGCGGAAATTAAAAACTTTTCATTTATATATATAACGAGTTACAATAGTAAGGAAGATAATAACATAATCTATAACTAGATCTTATCTATAGCTATGCCAGTCTACTACCGAGTCATTCCTGATAGCTTGCCCATCTAATCTGCCCTTGCTAGAGCCCTTCCCTTGCTACTTTAAACATCACCGATACCTGACATACATGCTTTTAAAGGTCAGCTTACGCTGGTGAGTTCTAAGTATTTAAAACTTTTACCTTTACCTTGAAAGGTTACTTCAAACATTTGGGCCTAACGGCCCCTTTCTTTATAAACATTTAATAGGTATAAAACATGACAGGATTATACCAAAACATTTAAACATTCAGTATTAAAAATCGTTTAATACTCTAAAACATACCTCAAACATTTGGGCCTAACGGCCCCTTCTCTATAAACATTAAACAGGTATAAAGCATAACAGAATTATACCAAAACGTTTAACTCATCAGTATTAAAAATCATTTAATACTCTAAAATACCTTGGGCCTCCGGGACCCATCCTCTGTGCAAATAATCATTACGTATAATAAAGTCATACGAAACATTATAAGCAAAACCTCTTTTTACTAAGCATTGTCTATCCTCTGGGACTACTTTAGCCCCTTTCGGTTGGCCGTCGCCTCCCGACCTCTTGAGTAACCGTCGTTACTCCAGTGGCTTCAATTCCACTGCTTGAATTGTACAATTCCCCTCTAACCAGACAATCTTTGCTTAGATTAAAACTTCTTTAAAATAACCCCAAGGGTCATTTCCTTTATCCTCAAAAACTCATTTTCCTCTTTTTAAACTTTACTTTAAAAGTTTAACTTCTTTATTACCCGTTTATTAAAACATTTCCGAAAATAGTTTGTAACAGGTAATAACACTTTAAAACAGTTATAGGTATTATAACATTTTCATGTATGTGTATCAACACAAAACAAGTAAAGGCATCTCAAATACTTTTCAAGTAAACAGTTGAATATGTATCATTGCATGTATATCAGCCCGAAAACATTAAAACATTTAAAACATTTAAAAGTGGGCTCATAGAACTCACCTTATTCTCTTAAGCAGTTAATTCAGAGAAAACCTCCGCAATGCCTTCCAATTAAACCTAATTGCGTATTGTACGGTGTTAACGCAAGGTTTAATATAATAAACACTTCCTATGTTTATTTTAATACTTTATCTATCTTAATAATATTATATTATTAAGTTTATATACTTTTAAAGGTCAAAATGACCAAAATGCCCCTGGAGGCCATTATTCTTTTCTTTTATTGATAATTATGAAGACGTGCATTCCTATAAGTAGACACTCACTCCGGGGTCGCCCAGTGTTGGGATGCCATTGCCCAGATGGGATGGCGACACCCCCGCTATGCCAGAAACCCCAGTGTACAGGTGCCTACCCTTCCGGTCCGCACGAACTTCTAATATCCGATTAACTCGGTATTTTCAATACTTTATTATTTATTCATTTTAACTTCATATACACTTATTATATGTATAAACATGCTACCATATCAAAATTCAAGTCCCCGAACCCTCCGGATTATTTTATATTAAATATCCTTATTTCAAAACCCTAATTTCATGAAATTCTCGTTTAATTATCAAAACTTATTTTTATTCAAAACCAACTTAGGGTATTATCCATTATAACATTTTATAATATCCTTTAAAATGGCAAAGCTTAATTCAAAACCGTTTACTCGGTTTTGACAGAACAGTGGCTATGAAAACCCTAATTTTATCATTAACATCATTTAAATATATATATTAACATATTCTAAATATGTTTCATATATTAAACATTCTTTAACCCGATAATTACTTTATAATTATCGTTAACCTTTATATTAAATATATATGTTTAAATATATATTTAATATTTAAATCTTTTCTTTTAATCAATTTTATTTAAATAAAACTGATTAATAATTATATATATTTATTCGTCTTAAATATATATTTATATCATTTATCCCGTCTTATTATGATTTGATATAAACTTTAACTTAAAATATAATATTTGTAATAATAACAAATATTTAACGTGATTACCTTTTTGACGGGTCGTGAAACGAGTCCGAATAACCAAAATAATAAAGTTGTCCGCTCTTGACAAACGAATAGTCCTTCCCGACTATTTTCTCGCCACGAGCATTTCCCCGTTGTCGGTTTGTTGTTTGGACCTCGTTACGCCACCGAAACACTGACCGAAAGTGTAAACGGGTTAACTCGTCGTCACTATTTTACGCCGCGTTTGCCGCCACCGTGGACCTTCTTCAATGATCATCAACCACCGAACCCATTCTCCACCATCCCGGCAATTCATCGGTGTAGCCGCTACGCCCCGTTGTTAACCGCTCGTCACCGAGTGTTGCTCCGAACATCGCCGAATAACAACCGAACTTCTAACAACATCATCATCTTCATCGACGCTTCTGCCACTTCTGTGTTGTTGTAAGACCACCACCGGACGGTGGTTGCTGGGTTTTTACATCGGAGGTGGGTGGCGGCCGGAAAAACGAGAGCAGGCGGAGCTGCTGGTGCGCCGGTGCAGCTGCAAGGTCGCCGCCACCGCCGGAAAAACGAACGATGACGGAGGAGGTGCGAGGTCGTCGGCGATGGGACCAGGCTGTGGTCACCGCTGCTGCCTTGGTGGTCGTCGTGGGTTGCCGGACGAGGGAAGAGAGACGGGGGTTCGCCGGAGAAAGGAGTTACACGGCAGTCTCCGAGTTTGTCCGTCGGATTCTTTTAAAGGTCACCGGCAAGCAAAAACGAGAGAGAGGGACGAGAGGGTGCTGGGTTTGCTTGCGGCTGCCGGATTTTAGACAGAGGGAGGTCAGAGATGGGAGGAGGGAGCTTCGCCGGGGGAAATCGCCGGCGCTGATCGGGCAGAACGAAGCTGCCGGAAAATCGAAGAGGAGGGACTGGGTTTTGGTGATCGAACTTTCTTTCTTCCTTTATATTTTTCTTTCCCTCTCTCTTATCTTTCATTAATGTTGTCGTTTACTGAATCTAATTGAATTGTGATTTGTGTTTGTACATAAACTAGAGATCAACCGCGCGTTGCTGCGGTAATCTGGACAAATACAAGAAAAGTAACACATATCTCTATCTCTTGTTCGATACTGGGACCTTTATTTCAAACGACGTGTGGTAGTAGTTATTGTGTAGGAAGAGTATCCGGAATGCAAATAATAATTAAAATTTGGCTAAAATTTATTGCAAATTCGAGAGAAATTTGGATTGGTGTACGTTCGTTGCACGTGCTACCCTTAACATTCAATGCCATTATGTATAAACATAAGTGGGTCGACCCGCGCGCTGCTACGGAGCCGAGCCGTTTTAAAAAAACCGGTTAGCCAAGCCATAACACACCTTTATCTTGGCAAGTCAAAGGAAAGCATAAAATATAAATTACATTCTCTATCTTCTATTAAATACTTTTTATTGTTTGAATTGTCTAATCACACACAAAAAAACTGAGCATAAGGCAAAACGCTACAGATAAAACATTCATACATAATGCATACAAAAACCAAAGAACAACATAAAGCAAATATAAATTGTCACCTGCACACCAGAAGAAGAGACCTCAAATCTGCGATTAAACAAAATATAAATTGTCATCAGATTAGAAACAAACACCAAAGTATCTCTAAAACACTTCAAAAGTATCTTCTTTATGTACAGTTCACAGAATGATTTCTTATATACCTCAGTAGTAACAAAAGCCAACACGGTAATCGATTACCTAAGTGAATTCATCATCGATAGGACTCAACAAACCCTAAATCGACATAAATCGATACCTGCTACAAAGAAAAGAGAACATACCTTAATTTAGGAAACAAAATACCCAAAAAAGAACCATAGGAACAACCGGAGGATGAAACGTTGTTCACGGATCTAAGCAATAGTTATGTCACACCCCCAAAATACCACTAACGGAGTTTATACCGTTAAGGGGTGCGACTAGAC
>JBCNJP010012583.1:0-13617 GCA_039602395.1 Deinandra increscens subsp. villosa | reverse complement strand
AGACAACAATTACCCATAATGGAAAATCAACCAAAGTCCGCAACTACTCGAAATGGAACTTCAATAACAAGAAAGTACATAAATCTTAATTGGTGGAAACTTTAAATATAAAATGAACATTTTATATTTTCTAACCATTACGTAATGACAAACGTATTTCAAACACGTCGTTTATTCAAACGACCATTCTAAGTCAAACCATAACTTGGTTTTAAATTCTATAAACTAATTCAACTTCAAACCATTTATTTCTCCTACAAACTATTTAATTCCGTCAAACAAATTTCGTTATACATTTAAACGTAAACCCGCTCACGTCGAGCAAACATTTTAGATCTCAAATTCGAAGTACATCATTAGTGCACAACAACATAAACACCAAATCATGACAAGTGACAATTCCAATTATCCGTAAAACGTCCGCGATGAACAATATTTTTATTGTTACGATCACTCGTTTCACGTCGAAAATCCATTTTTCATTCCGGATATCGTTTTCGCCCAAACGAAGTCGCATTGGACTCGTAGGACCAAACCGGACTCAACCCGACCCGACTCGAGACCCGGTTCGGCCCAGAAAGCCCAATGGGCCTACGGCCCAAACTCTTTTTCTTTTTCTTTCCCTCGGCCCATTCTCTCTTTCTTTTTTTTTCTTTCGGGCCGAAGCCCATTCCCGTTTTCTTTTTTCTTTTTCGGGCCGAACCCGAGCCCACTTCTTTCCTCTCTTTCTTTCCCGAGTTCGAGCCACTCTCCCTCTCTTTTCCTTTCCTTCTTTTTCGGTCCCTTTCCCCTCTTCTTTCCATTTGATTTTAACCAATCTCCTAACTAAGTGTACATGTAGCCTAAACCTTTGATTTGTTGTGTCATCTTGATTGACAACACCCTTGTCCCTAATAGTACATAGCAACTTGGTTGACCCTTGGTTAATAGTTTTAACCTCTTACACACCCAACATGATTGTTCCCTTAGCCATCTATGTCTCTCTTGTCCCATCCCTCATGAGCCGGCCTATGGACACCCTCACCACACTCCTATATTTCAAATTCCAACACACAAATGCAAGAGAAACTTGCTAGGATCAAACCAACCTTTTCCCCCTCTTTTTTTCTTTCTTGTTTTCGGCTACAAACCAACCAAACCAAGCACCCTTTTTCGGTTCACATATAACCGAACCAACCATCATCACCTAACCATCTTTCTTTAAACACCTAAGTCCCTCATTTCTCACTTATCACATTCAAGAAACAAACACACACTTTTCTTTTTCTCTCATCTCTCTCTCGGCTCACCTACAAACCGCCACCACCACCACTTTTCTTCATCAACCTCCTCCCATTTCAAGTCCTAAATCTTCTAAACACTTGAGGTAAATCATCAACAACTTCTATTTCATCATCTTTCTTTCATTATTTCTTCTAATCCTCCATAAACAACTCTTTCTAATCTTTGTTTTTCTTGTCAAAATCCATGACAAACCCTTGAACTCTCATCACCATTTCTTTCACATTCAAGATCAAGGTTGGGTTTGGAGCTAAACTTGGAAGCTAGTTCAACAACCCATTAACGTCATTACCAATCCGGAAAGCTCTAAGTGAGAAAAACTTACTTTCTTTGGTTATTTTTCTCTAAATCTTTCATTTCTTTATGTCACATGTCATGTTCATGAATAAGTCTTGATTTGGTTGTTGTATGACTTGCTAGCAACCATGAATGTTAGTATGGTTATGTGCTTGTGATGGAAACTAGTTGTGTTAAAAAGATTATTTGACAAAATATATATATATAACTTGTGTTTTGTTAAAAGAATCACTTTAAATGACCAAATGTGGACAAATACTAGTTCTTGTATGTTAAAAATAATTTGGAACACTTATATTGGTGAGAAATGGACATACAAAGTGTTAAAAATCGAAATTTCATGAAAAATATAAGTTTATGAAACTGGGCAGAGATGACACACATTCTGCGTGTCATAAATCTGCTGTCATCTGTGAACTATATGAACAAGAACACTGAACAGAGATGACACACATATTTTGTGTGTCATAAAACTGTTGTCATGCAGAAAAATATATATTTTTCCAAATCTTCAAACATTTGTATTTGACTCCAAACCAAAACCAAAGTTTATTAAAGGGTGATTTTGAGTCATAAAAGTGTTTACCAAAGATTTAAACATGAAACTTCAAGAAAATAAAAACATGGAATTTTTATGACATAAATACCATTTATTTTTATAAAAATTAAGTTTAAGACTTTTGACAAGTTGTGACCACTTAGGACTTGTAATGTTTTATTAGGGATGCCAAAGATGCTCTTCTAAACATACTAAATAATTCGAGAAGTTAAACACTTGGAAACAAAACGGTTAAACATCGTAACTACGACTTTTCGATAAAAATTGTAATTTATTTTCGATTTAGAATTGGGTCTAGTCCAAAACATGAAACATGCTTATTTTGACATATAAAAATATATTATAAAGTTCAAATGGAGAAAAACATGTTTTATAAACAAACCGGACAAAAACTATAACTTTCGGTTACTCGAAAACGTCGGATTTTACAAGTTAAACTTCCACTAATTAATTTGGCAACTCAAAACCCTAAAACACATTAAAACAAGTCTACTAACAAATCCTAAGTGTTAGGAAAACCTAAAACGTCACAAAACGAGTCGAACCAGTCAAACCGGCGAAACCGGTTAACTGCCGAACGAACCTACACTTAATTTTACCAAAATATAACTTCGTATATTTGTGGAAACATTTATTCATATTAAAGGAAGATTATATTTATTAATCGAAAAGTCCAAAACCTTACAAATATTTAGTGAATTAAATATTTACGATTTTTCCTAACGTTTAATGAAAAATAATCCATATTATTCAATATTTATTTTTCAAACGTAATCATTATTTATTTATTCAAATAAATAATAAACTCCATCAACTTCAATACTATTTATTTGACAATAAATAAGTCCTAGGATTTCCATCACCGTCATTGGGTAATAACCAGTCGAGACTTAACCTTGAACATTGAGTGACGTATTCACTAACTCAAGATGGCCAAACCCTAATACGTCATAACACTACTTTGTAGACGTTGCTAGGCTAAGTTCAACCAAACATATCTGACATCCACCTTCAAACAAGTGAGTCTTCACGGCCCCTTTTTCATTTCTGTTTTCCAATCTTGGGGGAGAATTCAATGAATGCCTTTCAAACTTCATTTTGTCTGATATTATGATAACTGTAAGACGTACTGATTGCATGTTCTTTTCATTTCCCCAATCTGTGTATTCATGTTGATTCATGTTATATGCCTAAGTCCCACTATTAATTGGATTCAATTAGTTCATTCGAAACGATAGCTTGTGAATAGATCTATTTGGGTTGACGACCCTACTCTGACTTGGTCGCTCCAGTCATGACTCCATGGTTATAGTCAAGGGGTACATTTGTTATTCTTGTCATTCGGTGTTCTTGGGGAAGAACATCAGGAGTGGGTAAACCGTTAGTTTTGAATTCAAGGTTCATGTTCGATCTTTACAACAACAGTGTCAACAAACTAGTATCAAGACAAGCCAAACATTTTCAAACATGTTTTCAAACAGTTCAGTGTCATTAAACCTGTGAAACTCACCAACAATTCTGTTGACTCTTTTTATTCTTGAATTCTCAGGTGATTAAAGACTGCAACTCCATGTTTTTCTGTTCTGATCCTGCTTGTCATATCATGGTCTGCCTGCTGTGTGTTCATGCATTTCATTTTGGAGATTTAGACGCATTACGCCTTAGGGTAGTTATGTTTATAAATCTCATGACTTTGTCTTTTGGAAAACTTATCATGTAACCACTACTTTATTTCCGCTGCCACGATTTTAGATGTTTAATTAAATGTTTGAAACTTACGTTTTCAGAAGATAAATGGTTAAATTAAATGTTCATTAGACGTCATCATTCATAACCATGACCATGATGCCAAATCAGTCACATGCCCACATTCAGTCATTTCTCGGGGTGTGACAACTGTAAACCATTCAGAAAATCTGGTGAGTAAATATTCTGATCTACGCTTTCTTGAACATCCTCGCTTTGGCATAAGCAATCAGAACTCAAATATTCTCTTTCTTCACCTGGTATGAGTGATAACAACCTGTTATTGATGTCGTAAACAATTTCATTTGTAGGTGCCAAAATCGCTATTTCCTTCCAATAAGCTGGATCTTTGTAATTCTGAATGATAGAAGGATAAACGAAATCAATAAGTTGTTGGAAAGGATCAGCCGAATCTTTTATAAGCAAATCTTCTGGAATATCAATAATGGCGTGACCATCATTTTCACCACCAAGTTTACCTTCACCCAATTGTAAAAGCCATTCAGCAAATATTTTAATACTTTCAACATCACCTGATTGATCTCCAGTGGTAAGTCGCATGTTCTTTGTTAATTTTAAAACTTTACATTTGCTCCAAATCTATGAAGAACTTAACGAAGAATTGACAATATCTTCATCAGTTCCTCCAGGTACAACAGGTAGAATCTGTCTAAAGTCACCTCCAAAAACAACGACTTTACCTCCAAAAAATGAATCATTTTGAGATGTTTCTCCACCCTTCAGCAAGTTGTTCAAACTTCTATCAAGCGCTTCAAAACAATGTTTGTTTGTCATTGGAGCCTCGTCCCATTCTGATCAAACAGAAATCTCTCAAACATAGCAAACCACAGTGCCAGACATGAACCCGACATCTTATTGCCCTACAAAATGAGAAAAAACATATTATAGTTAACCATTTAGATGACATAATAATTAATGATCGACAAATGGCAGAAATTACCTATTCGTCCATACAGACGAAATCCAGCGAGAATGTCTCGTTAGGGTTGTTGTTTGAAGCACGCTTCCATGTCGATAAGAATCGAACTTTAAGCAGGTAGTCCTTGTTTGCTAATGACAGTTGGGTAAAGGGGGAGAATTTTGGTTCTGCCATTGACAGGTTTGATTTTGGCTCTGCAATTGAGAGGTTTCGAAAAGACTCGAAAGAAATGTGGTTTGTGTTTACAGAAGACCAAGTTATGTGTATTTATAGATGATAATTGGAGGTAAGGCTAAAAGTGTTCAAAATTTGAATGTGAAATAAAATAGGATATTATCTTCAAAATTTCGATTAATCAACTTAAAATATTATTTGAAAGTATGATGAGGATAGTATCTCACGAAATTTTTGGGAGGGAAATAACCAAATGAAGAGATTTTAGTAATCTGGAAAAGTATAAATCGAAAAAAAAGTTTATTTTTTATTTATAGATATTGACCTAAATAAAAGGAAATTATTTGACTAACTTATTAAGTGAGATCAATCAACGATTTAATGACAAATTAGTTAACTTAGGAATGTAGTCTATAATTGGTTAGCTCAATTTTTGGGAGGAAAATAACAAAGTGAAGAGATTTTAGTAAAATGGGAAAGTATAAATGTGGAAAATTCAATTTTTATTTTATCAATGTTGACCAAAATAAAAGGAAAGTATTTTACTCCCCAATCAGTGAGATCAATCAAGGATTTCTAATGAGAAGTTAGTTGATTTAGGAATGTTTGCTAATTGGTGGGTTCAATTTAATGCTTTACGTTATGGTTAGATAATTTAGTCAGGAATATTTGTTTTTTAACAAACATATAAATCGATTATGTTTATAAATACATATAATGTTATTAGAATCATATACATCCACGAATTTTAACATTATGAACGGTTGTGAATTTAGATGTTATGTATAGATAACATGTTCAAGTAAAGCATAACTTTTGTAGTTGCTTATATTACTGTTTTCAAAAGGTATATGTGTCAATGTTACAATGATGTATTATTACAATGACATTCTAATTACGAAAATTCTTCTGCATGGTATTTGGAGCAACTGTAACAATATAATATTTTTTCTTTTGAGAGTTGTTTATATTGCAAGTATTTTATTTAATTATTTATATATTACTTATGCTTCATAAGAGAAGAAAGGTTATATACATTTAGAAAGTTTAATTAGGTACATTTAGAAAGTTAAAAAAGGTTATAACATTTAGAAACAATAATTCTGATAGAGTATTATGTTGATACCTTCTAAATTATCTCTAATCTCTATCTCTAATACTAATAAAGCACTAAAAATTTGCCAAATGTCTCATTTCTAGAGAGTCCACATCGTCATTGTCACATTTCAAAATCACATTCAAATATCAATTTTAGAAATTATCAATTTAAGGCTAATTACCAATTATATCCAAACTAAAATTTCATTTTATAAAAAAATTACAAACTTAACATAATAAATTTTCTTAATTAAATCACCACTTAATGTTTTGTAATAAATTATGCCATTTATAATTTCAAATCTATTTAATTGTTTTTCTTTTGTATTTTATCTAATATTATGAAGGTAAATTTAACCCGTGTAATACACGGGTTACTAACCTAGTATATATTATATAATTGTGAAGTTTTTATGAGTCTCATTTTACTGTGCATTTCTGGCCAACAGGATAATTACATGTGGTTTTTTTTTTGCCATTGACATGTTGTAAAGTAAGTACACAACGGAAGATAACAAGTATAACATATTGAAGAGAGAGAGAGAGAGAAAGAGAGTCGGTGATGCCGACCACCGCCTCCTCCGATCGTCCCGTTGTTCTCTGGCGAACACGAGTAGCGGCACCTTGGTTCCAACCTACAGCGACTCCACAACAATTGTCACCGATATTGAATCTGACGAAGGGGTAGTTCGCCGGTGTTGAATCTGACAAAGGGGTAGTTACCACTAAATCGATTTGCATGGAATCAAACAAAGCGTCAGCGACCTGCCTTCGTCTTTACCTTCAATCTATTTTCCCCTAAATCCACAAACCACCAGAGAGCCACGGATTCCCCTCTTTCAAAGTACCTATTCCCACTATCCCTATTAATAACCCCAAATTCCCACTTACTCAAATCAATCATCTTTTTTTATCTGATGCCTACCGATTCAGGTAAATTTCTTCCAATTCTATATTTGGGTTCATGATTTCATGGGGTTTTATTTGTTAATTTGTCCTAATTTACATTAATTTTACAATCTGATGTCTGATAAGTTTGCTGATTTATCTTAGTTGAGGTTGAAAATGTGGAAGAATCAAAAGTTCACGTCTTCTCATCATCATCGAAGGTACATTTTGTAAAACCCTGATCCCAATTTTCAGTTTTGATGTCGATTTTGGTATCAAGAAGTCACCTTTTTTTTAGTTGTTTTTGTTTTCTTGATTAGTTGCTTGAGAGGTTGCATCAGAAGTGGAATACAATGGTTTTGGGATAAAAGCAGTAGGTATAACACAACCTTAATTGCTATCTTTTATTTCAAAATCTACATTATCTGCAAGTTATCAGGTCCTCAGTGAGACTTGACATGATTTCTCTTTCTTTGCTACTGTTGTTTTGACATGCCTTTGATCAGGTTATATTTGCTGCATGTTCAAGTTTTTGTATTGCTGACTAATTGCCACTAAATGGAAGTTAACAAATAACAATTACTTATTTTTATGGGAAATATAGAGTCATACAAGTAATTAACTAATTTTTTTAGCTTTTTAAATGAATGTGAGGTTTAACATGTGAAATGGTAATAAGGATACTGAACTGTAATGATTCTAATGTGGATTACACTGGCATGTATGTATTTATATATATCTATCTAAATTGTGTGTATGAGTCACAACTTACAAGATGAACAACTGATAATTCAATAGTTCTCATTTAAACCATGCCCTATATATGCATATCTATATGGCAATATGTCAAGAACATGTAAATACACTTGATGTCAGTTTCAACTCATTCAACCCGTTTCGGTTGCATGTTTATATGTGCTCTAAAAATCAAATTCCTTGATGTTTGATGTCTGCAGCTTTGTGTACATCACGT
The DNA here is from genome assembly GCA_039602395.1 of Deinandra increscens subsp. villosa. Taxonomy (NCBI): domain Eukaryota; kingdom Viridiplantae; phylum Streptophyta; class Magnoliopsida; order Asterales; family Asteraceae; genus Deinandra; species Deinandra increscens. The sequence goes on along the minus strand of JBCNJP010012583.1, from coordinate 5,661 downwards.
TGTGGGTTAGTGAATGAATCTGTCTAAAGGTTAGGTGAGCGTGATAGTTTGTTACATAACGCAAAACTTAATAGTAGCTCTATTTTTTATTACATATTCACGAATTTTATTTGGCTTCATAACTTGATGATAGATAGGTCTCCGTATATTACTTTCATTTAGCCTAATTTCAAAAGTTGTATTGCTTTAAAATTCATATTAAGTTAGAAACTGTAAGGTTAGCCTGCTGTAAGCCTTCTATTAGTATAGATATCTTAATTGTATGTGATTTGTTTTCACTGTACATTTAGACGTGGTTTTAGTTGATGCTTCTATCGTTATTTGCTTTTTTTAAGTTAATCATCTGTTATGCCTTTGGTTTGTTGCCTGTTTGCTTTAAGTATAGATGCCTTAGTCATTAATAGGATGCTTACATTATCTGTTAGATGTTGGTTTTACTCTGCTTCTGTATAGGTTCGTTTTTTATTTGTTGTTTCTTTAAAGTTATTAGAACAGTTGGTTCCTTTTTATTATAAGATGTCCACTCCAAGAAAGCGGTCACGATAAGTTTCAGATGCGAATGCAAGTGTTCGATCTTTTTGGCAAGCATGTATGTGTGCCACTTTTAAATGATCATTTGTTTCATCTCTTTACTTTATCAACTAACGAATGTTTCAAACAGTAAATGATTAGGCAATCTGTGATTTTGGATGGTAACAACAGCAACTAATGCTAAACAACAACTACATACACTGCTGATTTTGTATGTGGTTTGGTACTTTTGTTTATGTTTTATTCAATAATAAAACATGTAATCATTTCTCGAATAATCATTACGATTTAGTTACTGATTAGATATTAATATAACTTCTTTAAACTGTTGATCTGATCTATGTCTCATTGACAAGATTGAGGCCTTTTTTCTTTGAAGTTTAATGATTAAATAACAATAATTTGTATTCATAAGTTTAATATTGAGATACTAATTCATTTTGAAGTCTGTCCGTTAAAAAAAAGTAAATGAAGTCTATATAGTTATAGTTAGTATAAAATTGAGATACTAATTCATTTTGTTAACTCTTAGCATTATTTTTTCACATAAGCAGGATCATGCCTCCGCGGCTGTGCCTGAAAGAAGGTTCTGCACACAAGCCCATTTAACCATTTATAAAACAAGGTTTCACAGGAACAAGGTTCTAACCTCAAATAATCATGCCACCTTTACGGCTTTACCCGATAAACAAGTAAACAACCAATCTGTCTTGACCGGACCAGAAACCTGGTAACAAGTGTTGCACCGCATTCAAACCCAGCCTCGACACATATAATATAACTACTTATAACTGACTCTCATTCGTAGACAAATAACTTCATAAACAGGTGGCCCGCCGCAACGCGCGGGCGGGTCACCATCTCGTTTATATACAAACACAGAGTTAAATATATTATCATTTAGAGATTTTGAATTAACTATAGTTTTTTAATTGGTAAAATAATATGATTTTCATTATAATAAGTTATGAAAACACTATAAATTATATTAAGAGTAATATATATGTAGAGATAGTAAGTGTAGAAGATTAAAAACATAGTACGGAAAGCAACGTTATATATAACTTCGTCAGAAATCAAGATCAGCAACAAACAATGTTTCACAAAACGAACGAAAGACAGGTAGCATCACAAAAATGGTCGTAGACCATGAAGCCCAAAAAATTAGGTATGCAACCTAATAAAAGAGTTATAATGCTGACCATCTAAAAAGAAGTGGAACGCCATAAAAAAAGTTTTCCATACCCTTCTGACGAAAATACGTACTGACTTACTAATCCACCTTCGTAAGCACCAAGCATTCATCTTCAACGTTGTAGTGAAACAGATACCGCACGCCATGATGGAGATCATGTTTTGTGAGGAAGCTTCTCCACCTCTTAGCAATAAACCTAAATTTTTAAAGTTAATACGCATTCAATATAACTTGAAAGACACCATTTAAAATTTTAAATATTTCGAATCCTACATGAAATAAGTACCTAATCACTAACCAAAAACATATGCATTGTCAATCAGATCTTAAAAAATATTTTGTATTCCAAGGTGTCAATAACGTAACAAATATTTCACAACAGGATATTATAAACAGGGAGAGAGTGCATAAATGCTCTTCAAGTAATATATTAAAAGATTAGGTATTCAACATAAAAAACAGAAGAACATGTTAAAGTGACATAAGACATCTCATATTTAACGTTTGAAAGGGAAATCTATATATATATTTTGTACCTGTTACGTTTACCATGCTTCTCTTTGATAACATCCATGACTGAAACATCTTTATGAGGAACTTTGACATTGAGTGCAAGAGAATGTTCAAGACGTGCAAGAGTAGCTAGATCGCTTGGTATTTTCTACAAAAATAGCATAAATGATAGTCAAACTGCTGATGTCGGTCACCTTAAATAAGTGATTGTTCAAAAAGAAAGTGTTTTAATTGTACTTACGTAGGTATGGTTCCTGTTAATAGTAACCACCTTAGAGAATGAGGTGACAGGTTGAACATCTGTTTCATCATCACTATCAACATGGAGGTCAATGTTGGGGATGAAATTAGATGGAATGTGATCCACAGCAACATTCATCCATGTCTCAGCAGATAAAACTGTCATAAACCAATTTTCCGTATCTATTATCTTGAACACCAGATAATAGTTGTGTAGAACTGGAACAGCAGCAACAACAGCAGCCCAACTGTAGGTCCGGAAATCTCCTAAACACACGATATACTAATCTAACACGAGTGCGGAATCCTCGTGAGAGATCGATTCAAGAAGAATAGTAGAAGAAGAGATTAGATCTTTGAGAAAGATCAAATCTTGAACGAAAACAAGCTACTATCCGAAGCAATGAGGCTGATCGTAAACTCCAAAGGATGAAGAAATCGTGAACACCAAAACTCAATCCTTGCTTGATCATAAACATGAGGTGGTATTTATACCACCTCTTACAACCTAATGGGCTAATCATAAACCCAATAAGCCCAATCATAAACCCAAGCCCATGCCCAATCTAATAGTAAACTAGCCTAAACATAATAAAACTAGCCTACTAATCTAATTAAACCCTCTAAGCCCAGCCCAACATATTTAATATTACAAGCCTCATAACCTAGCCTCTACAATCTTCCCCTAGGCTTGTGATATTAAATGTCTTCGATCTTTGAAATTCTTCTTCTTGACTGGCTGGCAAAGACGCTGATGAAGATTCTTTCCGCAGAAATCTTCAATGGGTTTCATGACGGGCACTTGGGAATTCCTCTTGATCAGCATCAGCTCGAACTTCTTGAATTGAACAAGCAATGAAATGGAGGACTCTCATTGACTTGCTTCTTTTGAAAGCACTGGTTCTTGCTGAATCTTCGGTAACTGTCTTGAATCTCCAGAACAAATAGAGGTTAAAATTTTGAAAACCCCTAACTTTGAAGACCTTGAATGTTGAACTTCAAACTTCATGAACTCTGACTGCTCTCTGTGTCATTTTCTTTGAAAAACTTTGAAGCTTTTGGATACTTGTAAAGACACCAACAACTTCCCCTGAACAGTTGCTTTTCAGATGAAAGTCTTGTCCGGCTGGTTCTTTAACTTTGAGCAGCAGCAACATCTTTCTATCATCAACCTGTCTGACACACACTTGAAAAAATATACACTACCAGACATGTGATGACTGGTCTTTGGGTTAGGAGGTAATTATCATCTGTTCAGTTGAATCAAATTAACATAATTTTAACCAAAAACCCTAATATAGATTACGGGTTTTCTATAAAACTTCCCCTGAACCCAAGACCTCTAAAGACTTCCCCTTAGCTGATTACTTCCCCTCAGCTAAGGACTTCCCCTGAGATAATACATATTATCTTCGAGTTCCCTTCAGATACTATGTATTATGGAAGTCTTTTCATTAGATAATAAGTATCATCCTCGAGTTCCCTTCGGATAATACTTATTATCCCCTCTCCTTCCCCTAAAAATTTGGCAAGATCTGTCGGAGGAAGTCTTTTCCTTTAGATAATAAGTATCATCCTCGAGTTCCCTTCGGATAATACTTATTATCCCATACTCCTTCCCCTAAAAATTTGGCAAGATCTGTCGGGGGCATATAGTCATGCATTAGAACCCATGAAAAACACATTTTGACTTCTCAAATCAACCTGGCCAAGACGAAAACACACTAAAAAGAACTTAACGACTCACACACGAAAGATAAAAACTAAACAAATACTTACCAAACCAAACATGAGAAAGTTTACAAGGGATCAAACCGTATGAATCTGACTGAGGAACCCTTTTCAGCTTCAGTTACTCAACTAGTCCAGGTGATTGCCGGTATGTTTGTCCGCTTTAAACTCAAACCCGTTTAATCCCAACCGAATGCGTCATGCTTAATATGGTACAATATTACCGTCATGTTTAATTGTCCCCACACCCAAGTGTACACAGCAAAACCTACCCAACCTCAGAGTTTATTGAGGATTCACAAACCCCCAACTTGAGGAACCATGCAACACCGTTATGACTACCACTTATTTCATTAACCATCAGTTGGTGATCAGGTCGGCCGCTAAGCACGCAAAGAAGACCAACTGAGTGATTATTTATTCTCTTTTCTTTTTCATTTTCTTTTTCTTTTCTTTTTCTTTTTCCTTTCTTTTTCATTTTCTTTTGCTCTGTGGTGTTGTCAAGATAGCATAAACATGGCGTGTGAGAGAGTGAATACTAGGTATAATTACCACTCTCAACCCGTTTTTGTCGGGACTCAGTCTTTTAAACCATGCAACCTAGGATGGGAAGCTAAACATATATATCTTTTAAGTTCACTGCACTTTCATTGGAGGTCATAAGTTTAGGTCGAGCCTACCGAGCATATCACCGTGGAGCTTGCCTTTCACTTCCGCCTTACGCGTGTCAGCCATCTCCAACCCGAACATTCATTTGACTTCCCCTAAACTTCTCAAAAACAAGAAACAATTAAAAATTGAAAAGCACACTATTTTTGAGGGGTCAACATTTTCATCTTCTTTACATTTCTTCCCCTTGCTTTTTGATTTTTAATGTCACAATTTTGTGAACATCATTTTTTTCAATTCAATTTTTTTTTTTTAAAACAATAAAGATAAAACACACAAACACACTTAAAAGAACAAAACACAAAATTTTGAAGACATCTGGCCAAGCTAACTTTCAAAGTATTGATTTTGAAAATTTTAGAAAATTGGGTTTCATGACATGCACGCGTTATTTCATTTGAGGTCAACCACATAATCAATCAACTACTCAATTAAAACTTTAATGAAGTGGGTTTGACTCAAAAGACCCTTTGTTGCCTCATCATTCAAACAACCAAGTTAAGAACAGTACCTTTCGTGCTGAATTTTACTTTTTACCTCTCAATGAGACATACCTTCCATTTATAGATTACTTGACATGACATGAAGATACGTCTCCTAAACTGTGCCTGGAACAATCACTTATCAACAAACAAATTAGTAATAAAAACGTTAGTGATAATCCTCCTTGATCGTTCCTGCACAGAGTGAGAGATTAGTTAGCCATTGGTACCCAGGCCATTGTTTTTCTGGGTACACCTGAGGAATCAATAAAGGATACTTCTTGTAAGAACATTGTAGGT
>JBCNJP010012582.1:0-13617 GCA_039602395.1 Deinandra increscens subsp. villosa | reverse complement strand
CGAAATTTTAAAACTTTAAAGAAAAATCTTTAAAAACGTTTGCATGACGATAGATCAAATATATTTATTTTTCTATGTTTAAAACTAATTTATATTAATACTGAAGAGACCAACAAGTTTTAATTCATTTAAATTATAGAGTTTTCGCAACATAAAACTTCAACGGGTATCCTAACAGTGTCTATGGAAACTTCACGGGGCGAGGTTTAATAGTCATGCGATAGTAGTTTTGGGTTTTAGACCAAATAATGTTTAAAATCACTAAAAATAAATAAAAGAACAAAAATTGGGTTCATAGGACTCGAACCCGTGACCTGAAGATTATAGCACAACACCTTACCCACTAGGCTAGGGCTGGATTTGTTAACAGATCTGCAACCCTTTAGTTTTATTCATGCAGCGACTGAGGAAAACTGGATTAGAAAGAAAACAATAAGAGATAAGAGGCTTGGAGGATTCGAACCCGAGACCTCTAGGTCTCAAACGAATGCGCTAACCAGCTGCTCTACTAGTCATTTGCGTTTTTAACCAATTGGTTAAATATATATTCATTTATGTACTGGTGTCATCTTTTTCACAACACACCCACCCCCCGTCGAACCACCATGGATGTTCTTGAAAGGTTTTGAATTTAGCCATATCCGACATAATACAAAGATTACGGATCAAATAGGGAGTTTTTAGGAATACCTAGATGCCAGAGATGAACACCGATGCGACTGATGTGAAAACCGAACCCGAACACGATCCTGCTTTCGAACACGTACACGAATTACGAACTTGATAGCTCTCCGATGGCGTAACAATTGATGGTGGTGGTATAGATAGTGGTGCGAGCCTTTCCAGTCGGATCACAACGATGGGTGGTGCGAGTTGCGGTGGCCGGACTTTCAATTGGTGGTGTTTGCGGTGGTTCCCCGGAGCAACAGAGCGAGAGATTCTTGGTAGTTTTTTTGTGTTTTAAATGATTGGAATGGGAGGCTTGAGTAGATTCAAGAGAGTAATCGACCGATTAAGTCCGTAACCGCGGGAATCGAATCGGAGATCGGTTACGGGATAGAGATCGTCGTCGCCGGCTTTAAAATCTTTAAATATATAAGTTTTGGTATTTGGCAAGTTTGGTCCTTCTCAATTTCATAATTAGGGAAGTAAGTTTTGGATAGTAACACTCAGGTCCCTTCAGGTTATTAAATGCAAACCAGGTTCAGAAAATTACGAGTTAGGTCCCTCAAAGTTTAAAAACTTCTAACGAACTCTAATGAGGTCTAACGAAGGGTAACCTGGCGATGATTATTCGAGTGTACGTCAAAACATATCTAACGAACGAAGTTTTATAAAAATATAACCTATATATCTTTCACATAAAATCATAGTTATAATCCCATAACTAATGTTTTTAAATTCATATATAATTATAGAAACGTTTCGTACGATTACGTGACACATCGTCACATTAAATCATAAAATAACATGTGTATACATATACCTATATACTACACAAAAAATAATAAATATAATTGTCCTATAAAATGATAAAACTTTTTTCATGAAATCATAAAATATAATTCATATAAAATTATAAATTATATACATTCAAGTTGGTCAACCGACGTCTAGACTCATGTGTACAGTGCTCGTGTAACCTAGTTAACTGAGGTAACGGACGTTATCGAAATATAACACAAGTTATTAACGGGGTTAACCTGGGAAATTTCCGGTTATCACATCATCCCCTTGTTAAGAATTAAGTTGCTACGGTTTCTATGAAAGGAAAAGAAAATTTTTAGGGTTGTCACATCATTCCCTTGTTAAGGAAATTTTCCCCCAAAATTTAACTCATACCTTAATTAGATGTTAAGGCTTGATCAAATATGTGAGGATATTTCTTTTTTATCTGATCTTTTCGTTCCCACGTGAACTCCGGACCACGCTTAGATTGCCATCTCACTTTAGCGATGGGGATTTTACTTCGTTTTAATGTTTTCTCCTCGATCACGTCCCATTATTTCCACGGTTTGTTCGATAAATCGCAGATGTTCATCGATTTGTAGTCCTTCTAACGGAACTATGAGAGTGTCATCAGCTAAACACTTCCTCAAGTTCGAAACGTAAAACACGTTGTGTACTCCATCCAATTCAGGAGGTAGATTTAAACGGTAAGCCACCGGACCAATGCTTTCGTTGATCTCGAATGGTCCTACATAGCGGGGATTTAACTTCCTGCGCTTGCCAAAGCGTACGATGCCTTTCCAAGGCGATACTTTCAGTAGTACTTTGTCGCCGACTTCAAATTCTAACGGCCTTCGGCATTTATATGCACAACTCTTTTGTCTATCCCTTGTCGCTTTCATGCGGTTTCTAATCTGCATGATTCTCTCCGTGGTCTCGTGAACTAGTTCAGGTACAGTGAGTTGGCTCTCACTGACATCGGCCCAACAAATCGGCGATCTGCATTTTCGTCCGTAAAGAGCCTCAAATGGAGCGGCTCCAATACTGGTATGGTAGCTGTTGTTGTTGGAGAATTCTACCAGTGGTAAATGTGTTTCCCAATTTTTTCCGAAGTCGAGGACACATAATCTAAGCATATCCTCGAGAGTTTGGATGGTACGTTCAGTTTGTCCATCTGTTTGAGGATGATACGCGGTACTCATATCTAAGCGAGTGCCCATCGCCGCTTGTAAAGGTCCCTAAAATTTTGAAGCAAACCTAGGGTCTCGGTCAGAGATAATAGATAAAGGCACTCCGTGAAGCTTGACAATCTCCTTGAGGTAAATTTCGTAAGTTTTTCTGTTTTGTCACTTTCCTTGACAGCTAGGAAATGGGTGGATTTTGTTAGCCGATCAACGATAACCCAAATCATATCGCAACCACTAGAAGAACGGAGCAATCCCGTGATGAAATCCATTGAGATTTCTTCCCATTTCCATTCAGGAATTTTAGGTTGTTGAAGTAATCATGCTCGCTTTCGATGTTCCGTTTTGACCTTTGTGCACGTCAAGCACTTGCTAACATATCTAGCGATATCAACTTTCATATTGGGCCACCAATATAGCACCTTTAGGTCTTGATACATTTTGTCTGAACCTGGATGGATCGAATAACGGGACTTGTGGGCCTCGTCCATCACCAGTTCTCTAAGATTTCCATGGAGAGGTTCCAATATACGATCCTTATAATAGCGAAGTCCATCGGACTTAACTTCAGAAGTTCCATCGACTTCACGTAAGGATTCAGACCCGAAATTTTCCTCCCTTAGGGCCTCCTTCTGAGCATCCCGGAGTCTATCCGGTAGCCCGATATGGATCGTTAATTGGAGAGCTCGAACCCTTCTAGGCTTAACATGCTCATTTCTACTCAAGGCATCGGCCACCCCGCTGGCCTTGCCTGGATGATACTTTATTGCTAGATCATAGTCGTTTAGCAATTCGACCCACCTACGTTGCCTCATGTTGAGTTCCTTCTGTCCAAATATGTGTTGGAGACTCTTATGATCAGTGAATATCATACACTTGGTACCATATAAGTTGTGTCTCCAAAATTTCAAGGCAAATACAACAGCGCCCAACTCTAGGTCGTGAGTTGTGTAATTCTTCTCATGGGACTTTAGTTTCTTTGACCCGTATGCGATGACCTTACCTCTTTGCATCAAAACACATCCGAGTCCCTGGATTGATGCGTCACAATAGACCTCGAAGACGTCAATCCCATCAGGTAAAGATAATATAGATGTAGTACAAAGTTTCTCTTTTAAAGTTTGGAAGGCTGCCTCTTCCTTGTCACCCCATCTGTACTGAACCCATTTCTGCGTAAGAGTTGTCAATGGTTGAGCTAACTGAGAAAATCCCTTTATAAAACGACGGTAGTAACCCGCTAAACCTAGGAATTGAAGAATTTCCACAGGAGCTCTAGGGGTAGACCAACTTTTAATGGCCTCGATCTTAGCTGGGTCAATGTGGATACATTGCTCGTTGACGATGTGACCCAGAAATTGAACCTCACGGATCCTGAAATCACACTTAGAGAATTTTGCGTAGAGTTGTTCTTTCTTTAACAATTATAAGATTAACCATAGATGTTCTTCGTGCTCTTCTTTTGTCTTGGAGTAGATGAGGATGTCGTCAATAAACACTATGACAAATTTATCCAGGTAGGGCTTGTACACACGGCTCATGAGATCCATGAACTCTACTGGTGCGTTGGTCAGGCCGAAGGACATGACCAAGAATTCATAATGTCCGTAGCGTGTTCTGAAGGCTGTCTTTTCTATATCCTCATCACGGACTCGAAGTTGATGATAGCCAGGCCTTAAATCAACCTTGGAGTAGTAACTGGATCCCTGAAGCTGGTCAAAAAGTTCGCGGTAATCAATACACATCCATAATGTGCCATCCTTCTTCTTGACGAATAATAACTGGTGCTCCAATGGTGACGAGCTAGGTCTAATGAAACCCTTATCTAACAGTTCCTGCAATTGTGTGGATAGCTCATTTAATTCGTTTACCGCTAGACGATATGGTGCATGCGCAACCGGGGTTGCTCCTGGAGCGAGGCAAATCCCATATTCTACTTGTCGAAGCGGAGGAAGGCCAGGTAATTCCTCAGGAAATACCTCCGGGTAATCAAGTATGATCGGGAAGTCTATGATTTTTTTCTCCACCCTAGTTTGGTCTGTAACTATGGCCAGGATTGCTACGTGTCCTTTCCGAAGACACTTCTGTGCTTTAAGGTATGATATGATTTCGGAGACAGCACCTCCTTTTTCGCCCTGAATTGAGAGTACTTCTCCTCCTCCTACGGGTATTCGTATGACTTTTTCTAGACAGACAATTTCTGCCTGATGTTTGAATAGCCTATCCATGCCCACTATCACGTCGAAACTACCGATGGTAAAAGGCATAAGGTCTATACTTAGTTTATGACCAGACAGTTCTAATGTGTAGTCTTTAACTAAGTGAGTGGTGTTAATGAGTTCACCATTGCTAATTTAACCGTGTACCTAGCTTTTAGTGGAGTTTGGGTAGCCTTAATCAACTTACTGAATTTTGTAGAGATAAAACTTTTCTTGGCACCCGTGTCAAATAAGACATTTGCGAAATAGTTGTTTAGAAGGAACTTAACGGTAATGACGTTGGCATCGTTTCTCGCTTCACCTAAACGCCTAACGAAGGCTCACCCTTTGCACCATCTCCACCATTCATATCACCATCACCGTCGTTGTTTTTGTTGTTACGGTGGTTGTTGTTTTTGCCAGCATTGTTGTTATTCTTTCGAAGTTGCGGTCAGTCCCTCTTTAAGTGCCCTGACTTTTCACACTCATAACACACCCTAGGGCCTTCATTACTCTGCTTCTGGTTCTGATTCTGATTAGGACGGTTTTGTAGCTCACCCCAACAATTCTTAGCCTCGTGGCGCCCTTTACCACAATGCTCACAGGTGAGTTTCTTGCATGACCCGTTGTGGTGTTGATTGCATCGACTGCAGAAAGGTGTCGTCCCTTGTACCCATTGTGATTTTGGTTACTACCACCTTGGCGGTTCTGGTTACCGCCCCCATTGTTGGTGTTACTGTTATTATAGTCGCCCCTGGAGTTGTTGTACCTCTTGTTTTGATTGTGAGAGTTAGAGGATCTCCCAGTGTTGTTCCCACTGTTTTTGTTGATACCGGAGTCGTCTTCTCTCTTTCTTTTCCCATCTAGGGCAGCCTTGGGGACCTTCCTGGGTGGCAGAGCTCCCTGCTCTATGGCCTGGTCAGTTAGCTTTGGGCCAACCTGATAGCATTCTGCACATTTGCAGGGTTTGAGGAAGTAACCATCCCCTTGATTTGTATAGCTAACCCATCCACATACCTTTATATCCTTTTGGAATCCGCATAAACCATCGTAGGACGTAGCATCGCGTACTCGTGGTAACGAGCGGTGTACTCTTTAACCTCAGAACCTATCATTTTCGAGTTTTAGAACTCGATTTCCAACCTTTTGACCTGGTCGCGAGGACAGTACTCCTCCGTAATGCTCCATTGAAAGGTAGTTTGCTTCATTTGCTCTACGAGAAGGAAATGCCAACGGTTGTGAAGGAGGTTTGTAAATGGTGTCCTTAATGACTTGTCTGTTTATTGTTAAAACTCACCACGAGTCTAAACTATTGAACTGTGAATTCTGATAACCGATAGATCTTTAAGATGCAATAGACTCGAGTCACAATTTGTGAATTTACTAACAGCTCAGAATCAGATGAAAACCACAACTTAGAAATAACTTGGGTCGGATAATCCAAAGTACCTTACATTTTTTTCTACAACAAAACATCATATATTACATAAGAGTTGCACTTCGTATCATCATCTTATATTAAAACTTTCAAACAACAGTACATCTTGTAACTAATCAAAAGTTTATCCAACTATTCAGTCTTCATGATCCCATACATTTGGATTTGCGCGTTCCACCATGTGAGGGCAGCTCCCTCGAGTGTAGCGGTTGTGAAATTGACCCAATTCGCAACTGGGCAGTTGCACATTGAGAATACCTTTTTTGATTTCTCAAGTTACCGCAGCAGACCCACGGCTCCTTCAGCACCCTTGAATGTGAGCGGCTTACAATCCATGTAAGTTTTGAAGGTGCACTTGTTGGATATTGTGTGTCCAGACCCGACAAATCTTGAACCCAGCCCAGTTACGACCCGTAAGAGTTACACCGGGTGGAACGAACTCTAAACCCGCTTACTAGTTAACCGGTAAAAGAAACGAAAACGTTTGATTATGTATATATATATATATTATTTATACTTGTTATTAATAAATAATAATCAATAATATTATTAACCGGCTTAATAATAAAGGGTGAGCAAGATATTTAAATAAAAGTGTTTTTATTTAAAAACATGGTCGAGTTATACGTTAGTGAAATGTTTATCAACGTTAGCTCGTGGGCTCGCGTACGAAAAATGGGCTTTATATTCAGGACGGGTCGGACGTCTAATATTTATTAGATTTTTTTTTAACGGCATCAATCAGGCGAACCAGGTTTCACGTGTAACCTACCCCTTCGGGCCAACGTCCAAGGTCGTCTCCACGGACCTCCGTGAAATCAGGACACCCCCTCCTGTAACCATCTGGCAGAAACCCCCTCCATCTGAGACCACTGGGGTAAAACTGCCAACCCTAGGATTCGAACCCAGGTCACTCACAAGGAGAACCACAGGGAACTAAGAGCCTAGGGGTGACCACTCAGCCAAAGCCTCGTGGTCTGTCTAATATTTATTAGATGATTAGGGATTAACCCTAATCACTCATATACTCTCGACGACATTAAAAAAAGAAGAGAAAAAGAGACGTAATCTCTTTATTTCTCTCAGCCGACGAAAACCCCAAAACTGCAACGCCGTTCCGTGCTGATCGTCGCCACCGCTTTGTTCCGGTGGCCATCTTCGAGCCACTGTATCTTGGTGCTCGTTGCTAGTTAGGGCGTTCCGTCAGTCAAGGCCCGTAGACCGCTTTACGGTCTAGAGATCGCAATCTTGTACGCCTTGATCGGCCGCTCGGTTTGCCACCAATCGCCGCCACAAAAGTGCCGATCACCACCGTGTAACTAGCCACCGCTCGTTGCTGCCGCCGTCGTCACCTAGCACCACTATCGCCGCTTTCCTGCCATCGCTTGACCGTCGCCCATCTACGCAAGCCCGACGCCTTTCGTCGTGCTCCGTCTCCGATTGCAATCGGACTTGATTCCGATTGATCTCGTACTCTCGCGAGACGGGACGTAAGTAAAAGTGTACTCCCGCGACGCGTAATGACCACGGGTCATAAACGCAGTCCCGTAGCCGTACGCGCCATTGGACTACGAGAATCATCACGATACGCGACAACTGTTGGAGATCGAAAGTGGTTCTTTCAACATAGCGCTTCGTTCGTTGAAACTTGGTGTCTGAGCGTTTGTTCAACACCACCAAGGTATATCTAAACTCCGTTTAGTTTAGATTATTTTAATTTTGATTTTGTTATCGTTACTTGTTTCGCGTTAACCTGTTTAAAGCGAATAGGTGTTTGTGTGGTTTTTGGTGATTGTGATCCTGTTGACACGATTACGGCACTTTAGGTTTACGCGTTTTAATTAGTAAAATCGTTTTATTCCGTTGTGTTACGGATTACCGGTTTAATCCGTTTTTAACTCTGATTTGCTAAAACCCGGTCGGTAATGTTTCAATCAAATGTAAAAGTTTGTTTTTTAACATCACCGGACACCCGTATACCAATGCCGTAACCCAATAGTGGTATCAGAGCCTTGATCATCACACACAAAAACCCTGACCGGTCGATTTTAAACCGGTGAATTTCGCGAACTGGGGTTCAAACCCGAAAGTCGCAAAAGTCGAACGAATTTCCTTTCTACATGTTTGGTTGATTTAAATCCACCAAATATTTTCAATTCGTTAGTTGATTGTGTAACGCGCATATTCGGCTAGACCCAAATTGTGGTTGTGAGTAATTGTCAGTCTTGGTTTGGCCCATTTTTTGGCCCACTTGTATTTTTGGTTATGGTTTGGCCCACTTGTTTTATGGGTTCAAAAGTTGTATCGAAATAGATTAGGAATTATTTCTTTTCTTGACAATTGCTTGCCTTCGCCCGTGTCGAACGTAACAAGCAAAGATACAACTACCCCATCGTAGCAAGTGTTCTTGTCGAAGGACACTTCCTATCATGGCATGTACGAATACAATAGTCTTTATTCATATGTAAGTATGTATATTACAAGTAAAATCCATATCATAGGTAGCGAGCCTAAGTTCATGTCACTGAAATGTTTGCAACCGAAGCTAACTAAAAAGTGTAGGATTACATCCTAACGTGTATTTGCTTTCCCCGTGTCTACACTATCACGGTAAGTTAGGATGACATTGTCCTCAGCCCGACCTCCAGTCGGGTGGTGCATCTCGTGCACGCTGAGTGGGGTTTGTCAGACCTCAGTAGTACTACCCAATATCCCCTCGTTATTTGCTATTAACGGTTCGATAAAGTAAGGACTTGACAGATAAGCATTTTACGTTAACATGTGATTATATACTGGATTTCTACTTTAATAATACATCAAAGTTATCGTGTTATCACCCTAACCCGGGTGTAACGTGTTTGCGTGTGTTATCGCCCAAACTCGGACGTAACGTAAAAAGGTTGGGTAACTCACCTTAGGGTGCGCTGCTATAATTTAGTAAGACTTCCGGTCTTGCGTAACTACCGAGCACCTATCGATTTTACATACGTAAGTGTGTGTCCGCACATGAGTAACATAGCCTAGACGACGGTATTGATATCAAGTAATTCCAAATATGACGTAGGTGACAATTTCAATATGTGATAAAAATCATTTGTTCGAAAGCAGTCAATGTTGGGTTTTACAATGGGTATCTGGATAACCGATTTGAATTTTGATTAAAACCGATCATATTTATTTAAATTAATTTATTATTAATTTAGCAGCGAAAACGATTTAAAACAACGTGAATACACACCGTAAACAGGATCAGTCACCGATCACGACAAACACAGATAAAATTTTTATTTAAAACACGTAAATGAAATAAATATCTAAACGAGTTAGATATACCTTGACAGGTTCCGAGCAACTGCTCGAGACACCTAGATTCAACGGATAGGCGCTAGGACGAACAGACACGTCAGACTCGAATCTACGAGTCAGATCTTCGACGGACGCGGCAACCATAGGTGGCAGCGGCGGTAATGGCGGTGGTGGTGGCAGACATGCCACGGGCGCGACGACAAAACTGGAACCACCTTGGACAACAGGATCGCCACAGTATAGTCCCCACGACGAAATCGTCACTTACAGGAGGTGGTGGCGGAGGTTCGGTGATGGTGGTGACCGGCGGGTAAAGCGGCGCGGGTCACGACGAGAGGACGGGGTGCGGTGGTCTCGGTTACGCCGGCAACACGAGAACTACTTGCCAGCGATCGACCAGTGGTGGACGGTGACCGGCGTCAGCGGTGGCGCTAGCCGCGGCTGCGGCTTCGACTGCGGCTCGCCTGGCGGCGGCGGCTCGGGGTCGTTCGGCTTCTTTCTCCAATCTCGAACACACGCTGGCTAAACGGGGATCCATCGAAAAGAGGCGAGCATCGGTGGTGGCAGTGGAGGTCTGATCGCGGCGGCTTGGAGCCGACTAGGGGATCACGACGGCGAGAGGGGAGAGAGAGAGAATTGGGGTTGTGGTTTTTTATGACCTTTTTTATTCAATCCACTCTCCTCCCTATTTTATTATTCAATCCTATCCTGTCCACCATACTAATCAATTTGTTAATCCGGTAACAACTGATTAGCCCATTTATTTAGATTATGAGCGTTTTAGGGCGAAATTGTTTTGTCATTTCATTAAATAAACAAATGTTTATTTAATTAATTAAATCGTTCATTTAATACTAATTAACGGGTAGTTAGAGTTTAAATCCGTTGACCCGGGTGTAACTCTTACGGGTCAATAACGGGTCGGGTACGTTAATTAGTCAGGTCGGGACACCATATTCCAACTGTATCCCACTTGGATTGAACGCGACAGTTTAACGAGCGCAGTCAGAGACACTCTAGGTATGCATGGCTACACCAACCAATGTTGACACTTTAAGTTGTCAGCCAAAGTATATTTGATTGTAAAACAAAACAGATTTATGACTTATGCATTCATTGTCATATGTTCCTTTCTGTATAAGACATTGGTGAATCATGAGACATGGACTCTCATATTTGATTCATCAATTATCGTTCTCGATATAATTCGAACTGATTCAACAAACGCACAGTAAGGTTGGGTGAGGCCTCACACTTATCACTTGGAATTAACGAGGGCTCCTTTATGTCTAACTGTTGCCGAAGCAAGAGTGCAGAATCCCTTGTTGAGGCATTCAGCTCCCACTAAACTTCAGAGCCATTCCCAAAAATAACCGTTATGGTTGTTTTTTACGCGACAACGTTAGGCTATAATCAAAGAATGTTCTTTAGTAGACAGGAGTTCGAATATGCGTCTCAGGTCTAAGGATACATTAGAGTATGCATTAATCAAGCAAGAAAGACTACCATGTTTGCGTTGCATGATGCGAGTTACGTCTAACATCATTCAGTAATGAGGTCCGTGAGTTTGACGTTAAACTATTTTAAGGTTCAAGTAGTCACAATAGTCTTACTTTAGAGTAGCTCCCACTAAACTAATCAACTACAGACATTTAAAACAACAACTCGTTGTTTAAGGATTAAACGTATTAATATTGAACACAGTTATAGAATTCATTATTGCATAAAACAGATGGAATAAGAATAATATAGATAACTGTTAATGTTCATACATCCAAATACTAAATTAAAACATGTCTTTAGCTAATCTAAGCCCTATCACTTCTCTGTGGCGAATATGAGTCTCTTGAGTCATAGGCTTAGTGAAGGGATCAGCTAAGTTTTGATTCGTGTGTATCTTGCTTATTTTAATATCATTTCAGTCGACTACTTCTCTAATGTAGTGGAATTTCCTCAGGATGTGCTTGGCCTTCTTGTGAGACCCTTGCTCTTTGGCTTGAGCTATAGCACCTGTGTTATCGCACAGCATCTCGATTGGCTGCCAAATGCTCGGCACGACATCGAGATCGGATATGAATTTCTTCATCCATACAGCTTCCTTAGCAGCTTCTGAGGCGTCTAGGTATTCAGATTTAGTAGTACAATCTGCTACTACTGGCTGTTGTGAGCTTCTCCAGGTCACAACCCCTCCGTTAAGAGTGAAAACGAATCCCGATTGTGAGTGAGAGTCATCTCGGTCAGTGTGAAAACTAGCATCAGTTAAGCACCGTACAGTGAGCTCTTCATCAACACCTCCGTATACGAGAAACATATCACTGGTATTTCTCAAGTATTTTAGTATGTTCTTTACAGTCGTCCAGTGAGCTAGTCCTGACGTCTATTTGTATCGACTAGTCACGCTCAGTGCATACGAGACATCCGGCCGTGTGCAGAGCATGGCATACATGATAGATTTAATAGCAGAGGAAAATGGGATCGATGCTATTTGGCTTATCTCTTGCACTGTTTTAGGAGCTTGAGACTTGTCCAAGATTGTTCCCTTAGTCATGGGAACGGCTCCTTTCTTGGAGTTGCTCATGTTGAACTGTGCTATTATATTATCAACGTATGTGCTTTGACTAAGACCTAAAAGGCGCTTAGATCTATCTCTGTGAATTTTGATTCCCAGAATGTAAGCGGCTTCTCCAAGATCCTCATAGCGAAACAAGATGAAAGCCATTTCTTAACTTCGTTAAGCATGGTTATGTTGTTTCCTATGATCAGTATATCTTCTACGTACAGGACGAGAAACGATATAGCGCTCCCACTTGCCTTTCTGTAGACACAAGGCTCATCTTTATTTTGATCAAAGCAAAATTCTTTGACCTTTTGGTCAAAAAGAAGATTCCAGCTTCGAGATGCTTGCTTAAGTCCATAAATGGACTTGCTTAGTTTGCAAACCTTATTTGGATTCTCTGGATCGACAAAACCATCATGCTGAACCATGTAGACATCCTCTTCGAGTTGTTTGTTCGAAAAGTGGTTTTGACGTCCATTTGCCATATCTCATAGTCATAGTATACGGCTATGGTAAGGAGAATCCTGGTCGATTTGATCATGACAATGGGCGAGAAGGTTTCATCATAGTCAATCCCTTGGGTTTGAGTGAGACCTTTCGCTATAAGTCGTGCCATGTAGGTTTGGACATTTCCATGCATGTCAATTTTTCTTTTAAAGATCCATTTGCTCCCTACTGCCCGTGAACCAGGGGGTAGCTCAATAAAGTCCCATACATGATTGTCACGCATGGATTACATCTCAGCATTCATGGCTTCAAGCCATTTGTCAGATTCTGGTTCTGACATAGCAGCTTTGTAGTTAGTAGGCTCATCGTTAGAATCAGCTACTAACAAGATGTCAAAGGCTTCATGATAGCCAAGGTATCGTTCAGGCTCTTTACGCGTCCTTTCACTTCCGCGAACGCTTGTGCTTGTGCTTGGGTCTGATGATGCGGCAATTATTTGTCAAAAAGACGCAGCGACCGTTTCAGGGTTAGGTGTATCTCGAATTTCTTCGAGATCCACTGGATCACTATTTGTTCCTTGATTAAGGAAGTCTTTCTCAAGGAACTTACATTTCCTCTTGATGGAAATAGTATTTGCATCAGGATGGTAAAAGTAATATCCGATATTACCATAGTATCCAACGAAAATTACCTTTTTGCCTCGGGGTCGAGCTTGTTGTTAGATTCCCTGGTGACATAAGCTTCACATCCCCATACCCTAAGGTATGATATTTTAGGAGAGGATCCATGCCATATCTCAAATGGGGTCTTGTCTACTTTCTTGGTCGGTGCCAGATTTATTAGGCGAGTGGCAGTTAAGATGGCATACCCCCAAAAGGAGTGTGGCAATGTAGTCCTGCACATCATCGATTGAACCATGTTTAGCAGAGTTCGATTTCTCCTTCGCTCACTCCATTCAACTGGGGTGTGCCGGAAGGAGTAGGTTGTGAAATGATTCCACTTTCCTTGAGATGATTCAGGAATTCAGTGCTTACGTATTCG
>JBCNJP010012581.1:0-13618 GCA_039602395.1 Deinandra increscens subsp. villosa | reverse complement strand
ATATTATCACCTACATCACAATTGCAATTACTTGATATCTATACCATCGTCTAGGCTATGTTACTCATGTGCGGACACACACTTACGTATGTAAAATCGGTAGGTGCTCGGTAACTATACAAGACTCGGAGTTTTACTAAATTGTAGCAGCGCAACCTAAGGTGAGTTACACAACCATTACGTTACGTCCGGTTTTGGACGATAACACACGCAAACGCGTTACACCCGGGTTCAGGTGATAACACGACAATTATTATGTATGGTTAAAGTAGAAATCCAGTATATATCACATGTTCACTTAAAATGCTTTATCTTTTAAAGTCCTTACTTATCGAACCGTTAATAGCAAATAGCGAGGGGATATTGGGTAGTACTACTGGGGTCTGACAAACCCCACTCAGCGGGCACGAGATGCACCACCCGACTGGCGGTCGGACTGAGGACAATGTCAGCCTAACTTACTGTGATCGAGTCGACACGGGGAAGGCAAACCACATAAGGATTATTCCTACAACTAATTGGTCAGCTTTGGTTGCGAACGTTTTAGTGACATGAACTAAGGCTCGCTACCTATGATATGGATTGTACTTGTAATATACATACTTACATACGAATAAAGACTGTTGTACTCGTACTGCATAATTATACTAGATATACTTATGTGCTTATGTGAACTCACCAACATTAGTTAACAGTTGCTCTTATGCATGCTTTTGCAGGACGCTAGGAGAATCTGATTTTTGGGCACGTACGTTGGCTAAAACCTTCTATTTTGGGAATTTTTTTTCAAATATTTTCAACGTAGACTGGTATTTACTTATCGGGCGCTTGTTCGCGCAACTTGACTTTTATGTGAATCCACTAAACTTTGAACTCTGGTTTTGATATTTCCCGTTTGGGGACATATTTACATTTTGAACCCTTAACTTATGTTTGATGTAACTAATGACTCGAGTCCTGGTCTGGTTCACACCACACACGGTAAAACTCCATTAGTAGAAATTGGGGGTGTGATAATGAAATCCATGGTGATATGTTCCTATTTCCATTCTGGAAGTTCCAAAGGCTGTAACCTCCCATTATGGTTTTTGATGTTCAGCTTTAACCTTTGCGCATGTTAAACATTTATTGACGTACTGCATTATGTTGAACTTCATTCCTGGCCACCAGTAGTCTTTCTTCAAGTCTTGGTACATCTACGTCGAATGTGGATGGATTGAGTAACGTTATTTGTGTGCTTCGTCCATTATCTTGGTGCAAAATCCACCAGTGAGAGCTACGCACATCCTACCGAATCGAACCTTTACTCCGTACTCGTTTTCTTCAAGGCTTGCTGTCTGGCCGACCATTCTCTCTTTCTTGACATTCTCTTCCTTGAAGGCTTCATGCTGCTCATTACGAAGTTAGACAAGAAAAACAGGAGTAACGATTAATCTATACGACAGTGTTCGAAGAGGTGGATGTTCATCCTTTCTGCTCAAAGCGTCTGCAACAACGTTTGCTTTTCCTAGATGATACATGATCTCACAGTCGTAGTCTTTGATTAATTCCAACCACCTACGTTGCCTCATATTAAGATCCTTCTGCTTGAAGAAGTACTTTAGGCTTTTATGATCAATGTAGATGGTGCATTTTACTCCATACAAGTAATGCCTCCAAATTTTGAGAGCAAACACAACGACTGCCAACTCCAAATCGTGAGTCGGATATTTGTATCGTGAGGTTTTAGCTGTCGTGATGCGTAGGCAATTACCTTACCTCGCTGCATCATCACACAACCTAAACCCAAATACGAAGCATCGAAATAGACTACTAAATCATCAGGCCCATCCGGCAAGGTTAATACCGGTGGTTGAGTCAATCTGGTTCTCAACTCTTCAAAAGCGTTCTGCTGATTCAAACCCCAAACAAACTTGACGTATTTCTTAGTCAATTTGGTTAGAGGTGTCGCGCTCTTCGAGAAGTCTTGAATGAACCTACGGTAATAACCAGCTAGCCCCAAGAAGCTACGAATCTCCGAGGGTGTTTTTGGCGATTTCCAGCTCATTACCGTTTCTATCTTGGAAGGATCTACGAGCACACCATTTGCATTTATCACGTGACCAAGGAATTGCACTTCCCTTATCCAAAACGCACATTTGGAAAATTTGGCATACAATTTCTCTCTCCTCAAGGTCTCTAGCACTTCCTTCAGATGCATAGCGTGATCAGACTCGCTCCTGGAATAGATTAGGATGTCATCTATGAACACGATCACGAATCGGTCCAACATGGGTCGGCACACCCTATTCATGAGGTCCATGAATGTTGCGGGTGCATTAGTCAACCCGAACGAGATTACTAGAAACTCGTAATGACCATATCTTGTTCGAAAAGTCGTCTTTGGAATGTCTTCGTCTTTGACCTTCAACTAGTGATAACTGGACCGCAGATTAATCTTGGTGAACCAACTTGCTCCTTGTAGCTGATCGAATAAGTCGTCGATTCTTGGCAGAGGATATATGTTCTTCACTGTCAGTTTGTTCAGCTCCCTGTAGTCGATGCACATTCTCAGGCTTCCGTCTTTCTTCTTTACGAAAAGAACTGGAGCACCCCAAGGCGAGATACTCGGTCTTATGAAACCTTTGTCAAGCAACTCTTGCAGTTATGACATTAGTTCCTTCATTTCGGATGGAGCTAATCGATATGGAGTCTTGGCTACGGGTTTGGCCCCTGGCACCAAGTCGATTCCGAACTTTATTTCACGTTCAGGAGGAATGCCCGGAAAGTCTTCTGGGAATACGTCGGGAAATTGGTTTACTACCGGCACATCCTTCAACTCCTTTGATTTTAAGTTCGAGTCAATAGCCTAAGCTAAAACGAATCACACCCATGACTCAAGAACTTTCGCGCTTTGATCATGGAGATAATCTTCACTGCAGAACTGTTGCGATCTCTGTAAACGAATATGTCATCTCCAGTTGCTACTCGAATCTAGACCTTTTTCTGATTACAGATGATTTGTGCGTCGTTCTCCGCGAGCCAATCCATTCCCAATACGATATCGAAACCGGCTAAAGTCATAGGGAATAATCTAATAGGCAATTTATGTTCTTCTAATTCTATCAGGCAATTAACTACCAATTCAGAAATCATAAAGTTTTTTCCTGAGCCAGTCTCTACTTCGAAAGGTTTCTCAGCCCTAATAGTTGGTATATCGAGTAATACACAGAATTCATGCGATACGAAGCTTCTACTAGCACCCGAATCAAATAGCACAGTTGCAGGTACATTATTGACGAGGAACGTACCTGAAACTATATCAGGTGCCACTTGCGCCTCAGCAGTAGTTATCGTATATGCTCTACCCCTATCCTTTGGGATTTCGATCGCCTTCATTGGTTCTGGTTTCTTCATTAACTTAGGGTAGTTTGGCCTGATATCTCCTGGTTCTCCACATTCATAACACTTCTTTGAATCCGGACAGTTGTTAGCAAGATGACCTTCCTTCCCGCACTTGTACCAGTTTCCCGGTCCCAGTCTTCAGTTTCAAAAGTGGTTCTTGTTACACTTGCGGCATTTGGGCTTGCTGCCTCGAGAATCGTTTCTAGGCTTCTTGCGATTACTTCCATCAAACTTCTTTGAACTCCCACTTGCCTCTGACCAGCTTCTTTTGGGTCCTCCGGGTTTTCCTTCTTCACTGTGCTCTTCTTCGTAAACCGTGGCACTCAGATCGATTGCCTCCTGGTAAGTCCTAAGAGCATGGGGTTTTACTATCTTTCGTATCTCTGCACGTTTAACCTTTTTCACCTCCGGTGCCACCAATCTAGGCACCAATCTCGCCATTTCATCGAACCTTGTGGTAAACTCTTGGTTAGTTTCATTCCCGGCTTCCAACCTCAGAAAGTTGGCTTCAATCTTCTCAAGCTCATTTTTTGGACATAACTTATTTATCACCCGAGTCTTCAGATCGTTCCACCGCATTGCAGCAATGGCTTCTTCACCTTAGGACTGTAAAACGGAGTCCCACCAAAACAGTGCTCCACCAACAAAGGGATGAGTTGCGTATTTCACAGCCTGATCAGCACGGCACTCGCTAATGCCAATGACAGCTTCCATCTCTTGGATCCAGCGAACGGTCAAACCAACATCTCTCTTTCCTTTGAACGAAGGAGGCTTGCATCCACTGAAGGATTTGAACGAACGGCCTCGGCCTTCTTAATGGATGTTTCCCGCATTTGCACCAGCACCATTGTCTCCACCATTAGCTCCTCTAGCACCGGCTCCACCCGCTCCGGCGACTCCTTGAAGCTGAGCTATCAGGTTAGGTATTGCAGCATGGAACGCGTTTACTACTTCTGCACCCATAGCAGCTCGTTGCTCCTCAGTAAAGACGTTTCCTCCTCCAGCATTATTGGGTTCTGGATCTGGTTGTGCACGCCTTCTAGAACCTGCTGGTCTACCGACTGGCCTGCCGATTCTTCTATCGCCTTGTCCTTCTCTTACCATGATCTACAGACAGTTCAGAATTCATGTGAAGTCGAGTCTCTAAATTTTAAGGGCATGATGATTAGATAAGTGCAGACGTCATACAATTACATAGTCATGATGCTTTCAAAACCCAGTTACTTTCATCACATTTCTTCCTGGTGTCTATTCCTTTCCTTCTTATCTCTACCGGTGATTCTAATTCAAACTGGTCTACTTCCCGCATTTTGGCCACATAACAGTTAGTACCCTAGATACATATATATGGTTAATACCTAACGGAAGTTGCTAATTGCAATTGGGTACCTACCAGATTTACATATCCTAGGTCCTACTTATTATGTTCCTAATGCAACCTCGTTCTTTTATGGGCACAAGCTATTCTGCTGGCATTCTATCTTATCTTACTATTTTTCCAGAGTCCTAGTTTAAGTCTAGATACTGCTTTTAGTACCTAAATCTCTTAAACCAAGGCTCTGATACCAACTTGTGACACCCACTCCCAGACTTGGCTCCAAAAGGGGTCACGTGTTGGATTTACTCATGAACACAATGGTAAAACAGAGATAATAAAAGCAGCGGAAATTTAAAACTTTTTATTTAATATATATTACCAAGTACAAGTATGATAAATTTACTACAACGATTATCTAAAACTATAAAAGATAACGTTTATTTAGATATCTATCTACATTACTATGCCAGCATGCCTATAGCTTTATTCCAACAGCATGCCCACCTCACCCTGCTCAGACTTTAGCTTTTACCTTTATGTTTGGATCCTTAACGTCACCTGATATACATACTTTAAAAGGGTCAGCTTACGCTGGTGAGTTCTACATTTATTTAAAAGCTTTACCTTTTCTCGAAAGTTTATTCCAACGCTCAGGCCTAATGGCCTCGTTTATCAAGTATAAAACATAACAGCGTTATACCAAAACATTCGTTCATTCACATTTATCAGATATAAGACATAATAGAATTATGTCAAATCATTCATTCATTCAACTAAGCATTATCTATTGGAACCACGCTAGCTCCTCGGGTAACCTTCGTCACCTGAATATCAGTCATAGAGTAACCATCGCTACTCCGGGGAACCGTCATTCCCTGCTTTTAGTTGTACAACCACAGTCTTCCTTCTTACATATACAATCTTTTGCTGAGATTTTAAAACTAACCCCAAGGGTCATTTTCTTTATCCGAAAAACCAAATTTCCCTTTTTAAACCAAGCTTGAATAAGTTTAACATCTTTATTACCTGTGCATTATAACCTTCCCGAAAAGAGTTCGTAGTAGGTAATAACAATTTTAAAACAGTCATAAGCATTATCACATTTCACGTATGTGTATTAACACAGAACAGGAAAACGTTATTTCAAATACTTTAAAAGTAATAACTTTGCATGTATATCAGCCCGAAAATTGTAAAACATTTAAAATATTTAAAAGTGGGCTCATAGAACTCACCTTATTCTCTTAGGTAGTATTTTCAGACAGAACCTCTGTTATCCCTTCCGATTAAACCTCATTGCGTATTGTATGACGTTAACGCAAGGTTTTATATAATAAACACTTCTTATGTTTATTTTAATGCTTTATTATCTTAATAATATGTAATTATTAAGCTTATTTATTTTAAAGGTCAAAATGACCAAAATGTCCCTAAAGGCATAATATCCTTTTTTATCGGTATAATATGAAGACGCGCATTCCTATAAATAGAGGCTCACTCCAGGATCGCCCAGTGAGGTATGCTAGTTCCCAGTTGGGATTTATGCGACACCCTCGCTATGCCATAAACCCCAGTGTACAGGCGCCTACCATTCCGGTCCGCACGAACTTCTAATATCCGATTAACTCGGTATTTTAAATACTTTATTATTTATCCATTTTAAACTCATATATACTTATTATATATATAAACATGTTACTATACCAAAAATCAAGTCCCCATACCCTCCGGATATATTTTATTTTAAATATTCATATTTCAAAACCCTAATTTCATGGATTTCTCGTTTTATTATCGAAACTCATTTTTAATTCAAACCAACTTAGGGAATTATCCATTATAACATTTATAATATCCTTTAAAAGATCAAAGCTTAATTCAACATCGTTTAGTCAATTTGGGCAGAGTAACATTATGAAAACCCTAATTTTAACCCGTTAACAAAACCTTTACCAAAACTTTTCCAATTATGAAATAAACTTAGGGATTTCTTCAAAACACATTATTTTATGATTACCTACAAAAATTCAGACCCTAAAGTTCACCCGATCACCCAATTTCATCAAAACAAGCTCAAGAACCCTAATTTTAGCATAGTTTTAGAAAACATACTTAGAGATCGATTTAGCCAAAACTGAAAGACGTTATTTTAGATCATACCCTAAGATGCTTGATTGCAGAATTTCAGCTTTTAAGTTCAATTGAGTTGGGAGAATTGGACAGAACAAGCTTCGGACGAGTTTTAGGGTTTTTGGGTTAATCAATGAAATTGGCGAGTTTTGATGATGGATTCTGTGACAACCGGTCCAAAAATCAGGTCAAACCTCTCTCCGTTGACTTTCGTTGACTTTTAATTATGTGAATTACTGCTTTAATACATGATTAACTGTGATAGTTAAATGATTAACCGACTTCGATTTGCACATTTAACTAGAATATATATATATACGTACGTAAAATAATACGTCCTTCGTATATTAACCGTGGAATTTCCATAATAAGAAAATAAATATAAAATCTGATGTTTTATATTTTAAAACTGATTCAAACTCTTAACTCATTTCATGAACTTAAAACGAATACGAAGAGTTATGTTGTCAAGACTTAGCCATTTTTCCAAACCATTTATCCTATTGGGCCCGGTAAGCCCAATAAGCCCAATTCAAATCCATTAAACCTAAAAATTTCACCGATCACTCGTAACGACGTCCCGAGTGTTTTCCCGAACTTGGAAACCCGACCCGCGGCCCGTATCGAATTGGGGCGAACCGGCCCAATCCCTTTCTTTCTTTCTCCTCGCGGCCCGACCGAAAACCCGACCCGAACTCGATTGGGCTTCGGCCCAATCCACCACGAAAACAATTGGGCTTCGGCCCATCCTCCTTGCTTAAAACGTTTGGGCTTCGGCCCAAATGAAAACAAATAAATAAAATTTGTTTTAAAGCCCAATATTTTATAAGTTTTACAAAACTTAACCAAATTCTTAAACCACTAATATTTTTGTAAAACTTGGACCTACAATGTTTATAAAAATAAAAATCACCATTCAATTGGATAAAATATAATTGTTTTATATTTTAAAAAGTTATGATTTTTATAAACTCCCAACACCTCCATATTTTATAAAAGCTCCTAGATTTTTATAAAACTTATAAAACTAATCGCCTACTCTTGTGATTAGTGAGAATTAATCTAAGCTTGACAACACATGTTTACACAATGGTTAATATAACCACTTTAGGTTATAAAAGGAGACCAAGACCCCCCATGTCCCCTTGCACCACAACACCCCAACACTTCCACTCTCCCCCCTCTCCTCCCTTCTTTTCGGCCGAGAACCCCCAGCCCCCACCGCCGGACCACCGACCGGCCACCGTCGCCGCCGTCCCCCGCCGTGCCGGACCACCGCCGGACCGCCGCCACCCCACCGGTTTTTCTTCTTTTCTTGTGAGTTTTTCTAACTCACTCCTCCTTACATTCTTACACCCAAAGAATACCTACAAGTCTTGACAACAAACCTATTAAAAACACTTACATTTTCTTAATCATCTAAGTCTATCTTCTTAATCCCTCTCTTCTTCTAAGATCATAATCATTATGTGGTGTTCTAGGAACTTAAAAGAGCCACAAAATGAGGGTGAAACACTTGGAGAAATCTTTGGAAAGTATCATTGTGCACCTTGATCTTCATGGTTACTTTCATACACTATATGCTTGAATGCTTGGTTTGCAAAAGATAACTAACTCAAACTCCCTTCTTAATCTCCATTTCTAATCAAGATCATTGGTGAAACACTTAGTGAACCCTTATGGATAGTAGCTTAAGTGCACCATGATCTTAAGAAATCCATGGATTTCTTAGTTAGTTATTTGCAAACCCAAGCCCCTTCATAATTAATAAGAAGTGAATCTAAGGCTAACAATACGTTATGTTTAATATTTATTTATTCGGTCCTAACATGTAAATGTTAGTAGATTGTTATTTAAATTTCCATTGTCCTAACACAAATGTGTTAGTAGATTGCATTTTATATTTATAAGTCCTAACACTAAATGTGTTAGTAGATTTCATTTTATATTCATAAGTCCTAACACTAAATGTGTTAGTAGATCGTCTTGATTTAAATGTTTGGTCCTAACACAAAGTGTTAGTGGATTTAAAGCTTATGGTTACATGTTAATAAAAATGACGAACATGATTAAATGGACATATTAAATCTAGACCTAAAAGTCATAACAAACCTTAAACATGTTAAAGACAAAAAGAATATATTAAATTCTTGCAATATTTAGTAAGAATAATATTTATGTAAAATGATTAATTTGACATAAATACTTGGATTTATTACAAGTTTTAATCTTTCTTGAAACTTGCTAGAAATGGACATTTTTACAAAAGGTCACATTTGAAAAATAAATATTTTTATAAAAGGAATTTTTATAAAAATAAATCAAAGACAAATCATTGACTTTAAATGTTTACAAGGACTTTTAATACTACTTTGATAAACACAAAGTAACCAAAGATGGACTAACGTTCGTCGGAAATTTTTAAATAAAAAATCAAGTTTTATAAATCAAACGTTATAAATCCAAGCGTCGCCATAAATATTCTTATCAACGTTTTTCTATTTAATATTTCATGAACTTGAAATATTGATTTACCTATGGAAATGATTAAATGTTAAAAACTTTAAATGTTTTTCCTAAAGATTCATGTTTTATAAATAAAACAAACGTTAATAATTATTTTTGACAAATAATTATTTACAAGGAACTTAAACTTTGTTTTATTCATCAAATGATTGTTAATCATAATTATTCAAGATAATTATAACTTGCAAGATTAACAAATCGAATAAGTAATTATTTAATTAAAAATAATTATCCAAACTCATAAAAATAATAATAAACATTATTATTTACTCGATGTTCAAGACTTGATTGTATTATTAAAAATGATTATTTGTTATATTTATTGGACATAAATATAAATAACCATGAACGTATTTAATTAAATAAATACAAATTAACGAGTTTTCAATAATACAAACGGACTTAAAACGTCAAGACTTCACCGGTATCACTTGGGTGACTTATGTTACTCAAATGATCATAGACCTTATGCATATGTTATTTAACTATTTAGGGCGTTACGTGCTACCGTCCTTCACTGCTTATTTTCCGATTATCTGCTGAATCAGTGAGTTTCACGGCCCCTTTTCCTTTCAACTGCTTTATACTTGGGGGAGAAATCATGAAAACTGATTAAATGCTTTTTACTTAATATTATGGTTTATTTGTTAGCCGTATGACTACTTGTTCTCTTACTGATTGCCCAACTTGGTACATTATCGTTATAAACGTTTGTACAACCAAAATCCCATCATTAATTGATTTCAATTAGTTCTGTACGAAACGATAGCTAGTGAATAGATCTATTTGGGTTGACAACCCTACCCTAACTGGTAGCTCCAGTTCTGACTCCGGATTGTCTGGGGGTACACGTCAGTTATTCTGCACTGTTTAGCATCTCTGGGCAAGAGATGCCGGGTTGGTAAACCGTTAGTATTTGAAATCAAGGTTCAGGTGAGATCATACAACCACAACAATAAACCTTGATAATATTTAAGTATACCGAAACTGTTTTGCAACTGTTTTGCAACTGTTTTGCAACTGTTTTACAACTGTTTTACAACTGAGTTACAACTGTTTAACTATCGAGTCCTAAACCTGTGAACCTCACCAACTTTATGTTGACCCGTTTTATATTCATGATTTCTTAGGTAATTGACGAGACTTTCTGAAGACATGCAAATGGGGCTTACAAATGCTATTGGACCTGTTCTTGGAGTCATAGTCCCGACTATCCAACTTAACCGTTTTATGCTTTTAATAATCATTTTAAGACTTATGTTTTTAATTGTAAGACGTTAATGTTTCCCACTATCTTTCCGCTGCAATGAAACGAATTAATGTTTTATGAAGTTTTTAATTTATTAGAAGTGTTCTATGTATCCTCGACTATGATTCCATTCTCGCTCACACCCGATTCCGTTGACCGGGGTGTGACAGATTGGTATCAGAGCCGTGGTTATAGCGAACCAGGATGATCAAACAAACAAAACAAAACGAAAACCAAGCCTGGACTATAACCCACTCCGAAGCTACCATTTGCATGCAAGACCTCTAGGGGTGAGCTAAACTCGGGTATACCCGGTAAACCCGTTAGAACCGACCCGCTAGACCCGTTGACCGTACCCGGGTTTTATATTGCATCCGGTTCTCGGTTCTCAAAATTCCCTCTATCCGGGTTCGGTTCGGTTCCGGGTCTAACCCGACGGGAGAATACATACCCGATTGAACCGTTTTGTAAATTATAACCTAGAATTTGTAGGGCCTTCACCCTCCTGCTCTTAATTGTATTTCTATTTCCAAAAAAAAGTAAATCGATTAGTCTCGCATTCCCATTACTCCCGTTGCTGCTCTTAACTGTTCATCATCATTCTCATTCATCTCATCTCTAATCTCTTCATCTTCTAAAGTTCTAATCTAATCTCTGAATTCTTTATTTCTTTCAGTTTGCAGCATCATCAATTCATCACCATTCACGATTTCCAGTAAGTATTCCTCTATTGAATTCGTTATTGCAATTGCAGCATCATCACCATTGAAGGCCTTTGAACCATTGAAGTTGGGCTGTTTTTTTTTAATTTTTGTAGACATATTATTGCTTAACGGGTCCAGATTCATCAACCCTTAGAACCGACCCGTGTACCCGCCTGAAAACCCGGACCGACCGTCTATAAAAGGGTCCGGTTCCGGTTCTTGATAATTGGCTTACCGGGTCTCGGTTCCGGTTCGGGTATAGCCGGGTCCGCCGGTTCTCACCCGGTTGCACACCCCTAAAGACCTCATACGTTTACTTATGTTTACTTATGTGTTACCACTCTACCATGATGTTACTGACACAGTTCCTTTTGGAATATTTTCGCAGAAATGGCTTCTAAAGAGGTCATTTGCGTTGCCGATTCCGATGAGGAGCCGAGTGTTGAGTACACACCTTCACCAGAGGACTACGTGCCGTCAAGCCCCGAGACCGAGGGCGCTACTGTAGGAGTTATTCGCCCAACTCCCGTACCAGCAGGTTTTCTGAGTCCTATTAGACGTAGGACCTCTGATGACTCCCCTGACCACCCTGCTCCCACCGCCACTGCTGGCGGTGCAGCCACTATGGATGCTTCTAGCTCCACTGACCCCTTCGCAGGCCGAGATCGGTCTGTGAAGACTTTTGTCGCCACGCCTGGTGGCGGCAGACGGGGATTCACCCCGGGATGGGCACCTGGCCCATCCCGGACTAGAGAGGTCCGACGCACTCCTGGTGAGCCCGCGCCCAAGCGGCGCCAGGTGTTTGAGTTACCCCACCTCGCCTGGATACCAGACCAGGTCCAGCACTGGCGGATTATCGAGGAGTTCCCGAGCTGTTACGATCGGGGAGAGTCCTCACTTCCTGATCCCTTCCGCCGAGTGCCCATGGGTATCTCACCTTTCACTCACGAGCCCATCTCTGACACCGTCCCATTACTGGTGGCTCGTTTGAGACGCCATGAGGCCGATCTGGGGGAGCTGAACGCTGATATCGGTCAGCTACCTGCAGCCACTGAGGTGTTTCACCTCAGGAACCAGATAGCCGAGCTGACCGGGCGCATGCGCGCCACTGACGGCGCCATGGAGTCCCTACATGCCCACATGACTGGGGTCAGCATGGCCACGACTGATCTGCTTCTTTCGCATGAGAGATTGCAGGGGAGGGTCTCTGCTTTGGAGTTCGTCTCCGGGCGACTTCTCGCCGCTCTCCAGGCCTTGACCCAGAGACCACCGGTCTTCTTCATGCCCCCAGGACCTCCACCACCCCCACCAGCATTCTAGGTAGATGAGACCTAGTATCTTTTGATAGCCGTTTTATAGATGAAACATGTTAGCATTAGTCAGGATTGGGACTGCGAGCCCACGATGCAAAACTTGTTTATTTTGAATATGTTTCGTCTGTAATATGGTAACAAACTTGATGTATGATTCTCGTTATTATGATATGGAGATCTTTTGGTATGTTTATGATTGGTGTTTCATGGTTATGTTATTTTCATGTTATGGTTATGTTATGGTCGTATAGTTTTTGTAGTTATGACACGTTACATCACTTCATCCTTCCTATCTTATGTTCTTGGTTGTGTTGCGTGAAAATGTTTTGGCAATTGATGTATGTCGTGGCAGTTATTCTCGAGCATGTAATAACCCCATTTACATATTATCTAAAATTTTCTTTATGTTGACAATTGTAACTTAAAGCGAAATCATGCCACCGAGACGCCGAACCACCAGGAACACTTCGCCTCCTCCGCCTCCTCCTCCCATGACCGCTGAGGAAATCGAGGAGATGATTGCTAATCGCGTAGCAGAAACTGTTGCCGCCGCTGAAACCCAACGTCAGAACGACAATGGGGCGCGCGATAAGTACGAATTAACCAATGTTAGAAAAACACTCGATTACAATTTTCCTAAATTGTATTCAACGTTTCAATCTAACAATTGCAGGGCCCCGTGAATGTTCATACAAGGACTTTATGAACTGCAAACCCTCGAATTTCAAGGGTTCTGAAGGCGCTGTTGGTTTAGTTCGCTGGTTTGAGAAAATGGAGTCCGTCTTCCGCATAAGCAACTGCCCCGAGCAGTACATGGTCAAGTATTCCACCTGCGCACTGACTGATAGTGCTCTGACTTGGTGGAACTCCCATGCTGATGCTATGGGAACCGATTTGGCTTACGCCATGACTTGGGACGAGCTCAAACAACTGCTTCGCGATGAGTACTGTCCTAGAGAAGAGCTTCAGAAACTCGAAGCTGAATTCTGGAACC
>JBCNJP010012580.1:0-13619 GCA_039602395.1 Deinandra increscens subsp. villosa | reverse complement strand
TAAAAAACTAACGATGTATCATTAGAATCCAACACCTTGAAAATTCGTATTATTGTGAGGAAATTTCAAAACTCGTATTATTATCCGCCAATAAGGCAAAACTTGTATTATTAAAATCCAATTTTCCTTTTAAATAACACTTTTTAAAAAGTTTTTTTTAAATAACGCTTTTTAAAAAGTTTTTTTAAAACGTTTTTAAAAAGTTATTTTCAGAAAAAAATATTTAAATAGTTTTTAAAAAAACTTTTGTATACAATTTCTAAAAAACGTTTTTAAACAATGTTTTTAAAAAAATGTTTTTAAACAGTTATAAAAAATGACTTACTAAAACAATTATTAAAAAACATTTTTAAATTGTTTAAAAAATGTTTGTTAAAAAGTTTTTATAAAACATTTTTTTAATTTTATTTAGAAGAAAACTGTTTAAAAAAAAGACTATTGGTTAAAATATACAGAAAGAAAATCAAAAAGTTTGAATGGTAATTATCTATATGTTAAAAAATAGTTTGTTTAAATTTCAGTTTATTTTAGCAGCAGAAGTTAAAAACAAGTTGCAGAAGTTAAAAAAACAAGCACTCTTTTCTTACAGATTAGAGTTTAACCACCTCTTCTGCAGATTCTACAGATGTTGTCCGCAGACTGCAGACATTTTGCCTCTTAAAAAACAAACTGCATCTAACAGTCGAAACAAATTATTGCAATTAACTCCGTATTTTCTACTAATGAGCTTTGGCAATTTGATCAACCAGCTTACATAAACACATAATTACATAATGTTTAATGGCCCAATAATAAACATAATTTGCAATCAAACATGGATACAGATTAATGACCAATACTATCTTGCCCCAATGAGACATACTTTAATTACAAGAATCAAGATTGCACTCTAACCTTTGAAACATATTTTGAAACATATTCTTTGGCCATAAACATAGTATGAAACCTCTGTCCATTCATGGTGTCATATAACTGTTTGTGTAATGTTTCTAAGCAAGCATCAAAAACATGTTTGCTTCATCCTCCATTCCATTCATGGTGTCATATAACGGCCTGTTTAATGTTTCCGGCAGGAAATATGTAAGAACACCACCCACAATTCCACACACCCCAAACACCATAAACGAAAGACCCGCATTCGAAACCACGACAAAAGGTACTAGTACGGCTCCTACTTGTCCAACTTGCCTCGCAGAACCGATCGCCGTGCTTCGAACTACCGTCGGAAACAACTCCATCGCGTATA
This sequence comes from Deinandra increscens subsp. villosa, assembly GCA_039602395.1. NCBI lineage: Eukaryota > Viridiplantae > Streptophyta > Magnoliopsida > Asterales > Asteraceae > Deinandra > Deinandra increscens. The sequence goes on along the minus strand of JBCNJP010012580.1, from coordinate 12,373 downwards.
CCCATAACAAGTTATAAGTTCCTGACATCCCAAATATCCCCAAAACTCCACACACTACCCTCAATACCTTCCAATTCCCTTGGGTTCCCATCAAGCTGCCTAAAATGCAAAACATCCCACTGAACCACTGTGTCCCGATCCCTAACGGCTTCCGCCCGAATCTGTCTATCAAGATTGCGGTTAGAAGGTACGCTGGCATCTCCGCAGACGAATTGAGTAGTACACTGAGGTAGATATTGGTTTCGAGGTTTGTGGCGTTGAGGTTTAGTCCATAGTACACTACCGCACTTGTAAAGTTGATTCCCATAAGAAGAAACAAGCGTGATCTCGTTAATGGTGACTTGATCACGTCGATTACTGAACCTGAGTCGACGGTTTCTTTGATTCCAGCTTCCAGATGCTTGCGACCACAGGATTCCTTGTCTAGGACAAGGTAGACGTTTTCCGGGAGGTGTTTTCCGTTTGATTTCGCGATATTGTGCATGATCTTCATGGCTTCATCGGTTTTCCCTCGCACGAGGTACCAACGAGGGGATTCGGAGATGAACGGGAGGATTAAAACAAGAAAGACGATGGAGGGTACGCTAGAAGCGATATAAAGAACACGCCATGATTGAAACTTGTAAGCTATGCCCGAGAGAAGAGCGATACCGAGGGAGAAGAAGTAGAAGGTGGACATGCCGGCGGTACCACGCTTGGAAGGTCCTATGGGTTCGGTGGCGAGAACAAAGGCGCAAACACCGATCCCGCCGCTGCTGAAGCCGGTGAGCAGACGGAGGAGGACATAGGTCCAGTAGCTTGGGGAGAGGGATGTCAATAGGCCAAAAATGATGTTGAGAATACATACAAGCATGAGTGATCTTTTTCTTCCCAGTTTAGTGTCTGAGAGGTGACCAAATACTCCACTACCTGCAAAATTAGTTCAACCATTTGAAACAAATGGATAATTATAGGTTTGAAAACTTGTTTTGAACAAGATATATGAGATATAACAGTTTCAAATAATAAGAACTTATTTTCGGGTACAATGATATTCATTAGGTTGCTCATTCACATCTATTTCAAATTCTCACAAATTAGTAAGTATACATTTATGAAATAAGATCTTGTTGAGAACAGCTGGTCAAGATGAAGATTATCAAACTATAATTAAAGAAACATATCAACATTGTTTTCCATACTTTTGAAATTATTAATCAAGACCTTAAAAACACCATCTGCAAAAGATTAAAACCTCTTTGCTTATGAAGTTAAAAATAATTCATAAAGTACCTCGATCACATATATTGGCGAAGTTTAAATAAAAAAACCAAATGGGAAAGAGAGACTTAGTATATACAATTTTCTGAAGGAACGGGATAAATTTAACACTGCTAGACGAAAAAAACTTGAAGATGAGCCGGGGGGGGGGGGGGGGGGGCTAACTAAGCTTCGCCCCTGCTCATATACCCTGTTTAAGGTGAGTCAAGAATCCAGCGGGGTTGGCTCGAGTTGATGTCATAACTATATATTTTTATCATAAAATGAAGATGTATTCTAAATACAACTACATAAAGATATAATGGAATGTTACCTATCATGGAACCACAAAAGAACAAAGCTTGGACCAACCCAACCTTGTACTTTTCTCCACACACAAGTCCCCACTCCGCCACCGTTGACCACCCTTCGCTAGCGTCCCAACGCCATGAACCAGGTTTAAGCTCGCAAACACTCTCATCCGCATCCCATACACATCCAGAGCCCGGTTCACACGCCCAACCGGGCTCACGGTCAGCAAAAATCATAACCATTGTGTGTATGGCATCAAGTGCCCATGCCATACACGTGAGGACGAAATGCTTCAACTGCCAGAACCCAAACTCGCCGCAATATTTGGTTAACATTTGGTCGACAGAGAGCATCTCCGCAGGCGGGAGGAGTGGTGACCGGAGATCATCACCCGACTCCTTTTTATGGGATGACATTTTGGGTGTCAAGTTGGTGAAATAGTGAACTAAGTTTAGTTATATAGGCAAAAGGACATGTAGGTGACATTATATGATAGAAAATATCAACAATTTGTTCACACATTTAGTTATGTAAATGTCACAAAAATGTCTGTACCAGCCAGTATATGCATGCCAATTACCTAGTAAAGTAGTAAGTCCGTTTTTGAATCTTTTTTGGTCCCAAGGTTACGTCGGACTGGATTCGAACATTTATAGAGTCAATATTAATGATCATAGTTAAAAACTATAATGTGACGCCCTAAGTTTCCGTCTACAAGTGTGGAAAGATATCAGAAGAACGGTCGAATAATAGCAGATTGTCGAAGGATAACTCACCCCTCTCCTTTTATATAGGAGAGGGGGAACATCTAGAAATCTAATCTAGATAAAACAATTAATTAATGCAATCCTAATCTAACTAGGTTACTTTTTAATTTAAGGAATACACAACTAATTAAAAGAAAATAAATCATCCGCATGCATGCTTCAAATCGTTCCATGCACCCACGTGATATTTTAATTATCCGACAGTAAGGAATAAGGAATGTCTCGTCTTAAATATCACTAACGCGTTTTAGGTGCGTTGGCTGTGGATGAGAGAAAAATTTCATAGCTAAATGTGCTTAAGTAGTTAAGTTGCAACAATCAGAAAAGTTTTCGCTTGAGCAACTAAAAGCAAATCTGTGAACTCTTCGTGAGCAAAATAGACAATACTTATGGTAAGAGAGACTTATCTTGTATATATGTTTGATTCACATAAAATATATTTGTCACTACTCCTCCTACCCAACCTTAAATAGCACATTACCATAATTCAGGTCTTCTAAATTGAACTGAAAACCCACATACCAAACATATAAACAAACATATATACAAGATATTAGAGCACACTCAAGAAGGCCCAATAATACAATACAAGAGTTGCACCAATTCAAGTTTCATATCTTGTCCTCATAAGTTCTCAAACTAAAGTGACCCCTCAAGGGCCCAATCTGCGTGGTTTTATTTATGATTTTGATTAATCTTGTCTTGGATATGTTTTATGAATCTTGTACTATTAAGTTTTAATTTTTTAAAATAAAGTATTTTGTTATATGCCCCATCCTATTGTGCCATAGGTACTACTTACTAAATTCATTGAATTAGTAACTACACTCCCATCAAGTACATAAATGTTATTTCATTTTCTGGTTCATCAGCATCCTCTAATGTACCAAAAGAAACAAGGTTTCTAGTTAGTTGAGAAACATATCTGACATTGAGTAATTTGAACTCTTGATCATTCTCCAATTTTAGAACTGCAGTCCCATTTCCTTTAATCATGCAGGCTCTATCATTACCTAGATGTACCACACCAAGATCTTCCATCTTCAACTGATGAAACAGTGATCTATTTGGACTCATATGATAAGAACCACTAGAGTTAAATATCCACTCACCCTTCACAACATTATTTGTAATTGTGAGTACATCTGCACTATCATACACTTCTTTATGATCCTTCAGGTGATGACTGACCATTTCCATTCCCTTCCTTTTCCTTCTTGTCTGACAATCTTTCTTGATATGCTTATCTGAACCACATACAAAACATTTTCTCTTGTATTTGGTGGTGGATTTGGATCTTGATCCATTCTTGGGCAGTAGTTGCGCTTGAACTGCCTTTGATCACTTCTTCCCCTTACATATAATACATTTCCTCCATCTTCATGCTCATCATTCTCTTTCTTTAGTTCTCGGATTTTAAGGCTGCCAATACTTCCTCCATTGGTATCTCTACCATACATCAAAGTATCTACAAAGTTCTCATATGATTGAGGTACTGAGGACAAAAACATGATTGCTTGATCTTCATTTGCAATAGTTACCTCAATATTTTCTAACTCAAGAATCAACTTATTGAATTCATCAGATAATTGAGTAATTGATTTACCAGCAGTCATCTGAAAGGTATACAACCTTTTCTTGAGGTATAGATGATTCGAAAGGCTCTTAATCATATATAACGACGCTAGTTTGAGCCAAATAGCGGAAGCACTAGTCTCTTTTGAGACTTCTCGAAGTACTAAATCACCGAGACTAAGCACACTAGCACTATGTGCTTTGGCAAGCATAATCTTCCAATCTTTGTCCTCCATTCCTTCAAGTTTGTGATTTTCACTGAGCAATGCATCGACAATCCCCTGATGAACTAACAGGGTGTGCATCCTCACTCTCCACAAACCGAAATCATTTGTACCATCAAACTTCTTGATCTCAAACTTTGCAAACGATGTCATGGCTCCACCTCAAACTAGAATCTCGCCTTCGTCTTCTTCAATTTCACTAATAATGAATCATACCAGGATTTGATACCAATTATGTATGAACAATGAAATTGAACTCGAATGCTTTATTAAGATCAGAATCACAAAAAGAAATAAACAAAACTAAACAATTTCTAGTCTCTCATACTAATTAGAAACTCCCCAAATTATATAGTCGTTCAATCAAGCTATCGGCTACCTAACTTGAAACATAAAAGTTTCACTAAACCGCCTTTAACTATTGTTAACTGGCAGCATTAACCCAAACAATGTTACCGGAGATGACGCAAAGCTACTAACGGAATTAACACTGGTTTATTAATCATAAACCGGTTCGACAAGCATTCGAGTCTAACTAATTAACAACATTTTCACTTTCCAACACACATACTTACATACTCCGATCAATACATTACTTAGTCTCACGTCAGAGGGCCATAGCAGGGCACCTTTTCCTGCCCTGCATTGGTCCTAATGTGTTGTTACCTGTGCAAATTATAGTTTCTGTCAGTTATACCAGTTCACTCTTATCAGATCCTGAAGATAGTATTGAACTTGTTTTGACCCAAATAACCGGAACTTGACTTATTTCCGGACTGGTTTAAACAAATAAATTTTAGAATTGCATTATCTTGAATGTGGCTAATACCTAAATTAGACAAATTAAAACATTAAACCAAAAGTCCGTTTTCTTTTTAAGTAGACATCACGCTTGAGTAAGTTTATTGATGTATTATTTTAGTGTGAGTAAAAATTTATTGCATATGTGAAATGCTAAGCTCTTTAAGAAATTGGCTTCATAAGAACTAAATCTTTTTAGTTAAATTTCATATAAAAATCATTGAAAATTCAACTAAATTCTACAATCACATAGAAAAACATAAAGAAAACATGTTTCCGTGTTATTTCATATGTGAAACTGGAGGTCAACCGCACGTTGTTGCGGTGATCTGGATTTGGTAGTAAAAAAATGCATACCGAGTTATATGAGTTATTAAGATTATTACATATTATACTTAAAAACAGTAAATATTTTACAGGAGTTGATTAAAATATAAACAATCTTACAAACAAAATTAGATCCCTATGGTGTGAGTGTATCATGTTGAACGGCGTGTTATCTTGCTTGCTAAAGATGTGAAATCTGTATATAATAACAAAGAGTTAGATTAACAAAAAGGTAAGCATATGTGTTCATATTTGCCTAAATACCAATTTTGTAGATTCATGTGTATTAAATGTGTGATCATAAACATAAAGCTTTTTAACGGATAAATTTGTACTAATCCCAATATATACCACTGTTATAAAAAATTAAATTGTTAAATTTTATAAGAGGAAGATAGAGAGATCATAAATATAATAGTTATAAAAACGTAATATAAAATATAATTGAAGGTAATTAGACGACGTGATAGGGGAGTATTCACATGATGTTTAATTTAGTGGAGAATAAACTCAAATACTCCAATCTATTAGGGTGGGCGGTATACTCATAAAATTACTCTTAGAGTACTTTTTTATCTAATAACACAATGTCATATCAGAAAGAACATCGTGAGGTAAAACTACCCTTAGAGTAAATTTTTAAGGGGGTATGGTACTCTTAGAGTACTTAGGGTTGTTAAACCTCAAATTTTCTCACATTCTTGGGTTTCTACTACCTTAAGCAACTACCCGAATCAAGGGAGGTGGTAGCCGATTACTAACCTAAAACTTAACTACACGAGAGGGTATACCGCCCACCCTAAACATTTAACCCACTTCATAGTTAAGCAATGTCAACTAATTTTCTGAAAATAAGAGATTCGTTTCATAAAAAAGCACACAAAATTTGATAATAGATGACTTAAAAGGGGGGGTTGTAGTAAAGAACCTATCATAACATTCTTCAACTTTAGCACATAAGCCTCTATATTAATAGAGCCGGCCACACTTTACGGCGGCTGATGTTAGAGCCTCGTGACTAAACGTAGCTAGCGTTGTTGGTTCATAACCCGAACTCTATACAATCGGATACAAACACCATTTATAAGGTGATTTCGTCGTTGATAATAGTACTAAAAATTTAAGGGAAGAAAAAATCACTAACAAAGATAAGCAACCAAACACAGGTGTTCCCTATGTTGACAATCTCAATTTGGCATTAACACTATAATTAAGCTTCACTGGCAGCTTTTTATCCAAGATCCACTTCCTGCAAACTCATCTAATTTATTAATATATTATCCACGTTCTGTATAGATTGATCATATGTACAGAAATTTCTTAATTTTGTTCAGTTTTATATCTAAAATTGTTAGGGTTATAATCATACAAACACGCCACCACCACACCTACTGCAGTCAGAGTGCATTTAAGCTAGCTGTTATGATCTAAGGATATTGCTATGTCAAGACCATCTTTAGCATTCGATCGTTGTCTTTCTTGCAAATATATATTTAAGATTTGTAAGATTGTATTGTTAAAACACCCTAAAATTAGCTAGCCCCCTATATTTTTAAATATGACCGTTTATACACGTATGGTTTGCGTCATAGGCCCTATTTTCAAAAGTTTGTTTCCGTCTACTTCCATACGTTTCATACTTTGATTTGAACAAAGTGGTAGTGTGAAATGGACTTGATGGTGTGGGGTTATCACCACCCAAGAATAATCATCCAAAATAGTGCTAAAACAAAATTTTCTTTTGTCTAGATGTGTATGTATCTTCTTGCATTTGAGTGTGGCCGGGTAATTGGCATGCATATGTGCACCTTAGAATTGACTGATAAAGCAAGCTATATGTGGTTGTCAATAGAGCATTAAGCCTCTTTTTTTCTAGATAGGCTAGAATGGTTACATTAACTATAATTAGGGTGAAATTTTAGAAGATACCATTTTCGATAGAAAAGAAAAACCATTTAAAGCACACAAAAAGTGGTTAAACAGCGGACAAAATTAGTGGTACCAGCTTCATTTTCTCTTAATGATTTTACTTTCTCAATCTCCATTTTTTTGCACCTATAACAAAAACTATTAAGTGTGGGTTGAATAACGGGTCAAAACAATACCTATTACCTTACTCAAGTATGATTACAAAAAAGAGTCACATTGGTGTGTGCAGTGGCCATATGATATTACTTCCCACTTCTTTCCCTACTTTAATTACTATCTTTTTGATTTTTATTAAACATACTAATATAAGTTGCCATCTAATGATAAGCACAGATTTACCTACTAGACATACAAAAGTGCATATCCTACACATAAGAGCATGGGATAGCAGGCTAAGAGTAACAAAAGTGCAAAACATTAAACCTTATAACCTTATGACATAGCAAAAGGAAATTAAGAAAACGAAAAGCTCTAAAATCATAGAGGTAAAAGTCTAACGGGTAAGAGAAGAAACACACCTGACAAAGAGCTATAAAAATGCTTATTTCCCTGCACATAAGTTAACAGTTTACAAAACATAGGCAAAAATTAGATAACAACATCAGGTTTTGTAAAAAAAAAGGTTAAAACAACAGCAGGAACAGTTAAAGAAACGAAGGGGACATCACATAACAACCAACAACAATGGATAATAGCACTAAACAGTTAAGAAAAGAAATTTTACCTGAAAAAACAGTTGAGCAAAGACTTGATTCCCTGCACATAGACTAACAATTGACTTTACAGAGGCTAGAAAAAATTGGTGACATCCAATTTTGTGAAGAACGCTAAACCAATTTAAGCAGCAGCAAGAAGATGCAACAATTAGCAATGATATCAATTAAACCAATTCATTAGGAAGAGAAAAAAGGCAGAAGATAAACGATTACCTCCGGATTCTTCAGTCGATTGAAACCATCTGTAAAAGAGAAGATAAAAGGAAAAGGTAAAATCGATGAAGTGGAAGGCCTAGAGAGGCTAGAAGTAGAAGAAGTCGTCGCGAGAAAGCCAGAGTGGGGCTTTAAAACAACCACCCAAAATATAAAACCCTTAGACCACCCACATCAATAAACCTCTAAATACCACTAAATACCACCTTTTTGGTCCAGTCAGCATGCCACGTCACGTACTTACCACATACCACAAAACCCACTTTTTTTCCACATCAAGTACTTCCCCACATACCACCTTTTATTTCCACATCACCATTTTATTTAATCTTTATTTATTTATAACGGCTATATTTTTATTAAAAAAAATAATTTAATATTAAATTATTATTAAATGTTAACGGCTATTTTATTTAAAATTTAAATTTTTTCATATTTAATAAAAAAAATTTAAACATGGAAATCCTACATTACTTTTATTAAAACAAACCAAATTTAAACAACACAACAAATCCTAAAAAATTTAAACATGGAAACCCTAAGCCTCATCATCTTCTTCTTCCTCCTCAGACTCATCTTTGATGTTCAGTTGCACCTTTAGCCGGGCACAAGTTTGGATATGAGATTCATGTTTTTTTTTACTCAAGTGAGAGATATCCATGTTAGCCAGCTTGTAGTACTTAAGCTTCATCTTGTTCTCCTCAATAGCTAACAACCTATCCAGGTATTCCTGCCTGCTTTCGACTACTGAAGTAAGGTTTGAATAAAAGCGGTTTCGACTTTCCTCAGTACTTGAGGAACCAGCAGTACCTTTATTTTTCTTTTCCTTGGCAGCTGCTTTGGCCGCTTCTCTACCGGGTGGGCGTTTAGGAACAGTTGAATGAGGAGGCTCCTCTTCATTCCGAGGAGGCTGCTGCTCCTCTGGAATATCCCCAACATTATCATCGTCAAGATGGAAATTGAACTCGTTCTCACCAAAGTTTGTAGATGAATGAGAACTAGTGTATCCACCTGTGTTGGATTTGTTTCTTTTGGGGCCTTGGTTTGCCCCACAAGCTTCAGCACTGTTGTACTTTAACTTGTCTTTGACTTTATTCCAAATATGTTCATATTTGAAAACTGTAACTTGATCAGCATTAAAGCGCTGCCTTGCTTCACGCAACACCATGTCATCAGACCACCCACTTGAGTAAGAACTCTTCACACTCAAGTAAAATTCATTGAATCTGGCCACCTTTGATTTGACCATGTGCCAATGAGCTTTCAGGTTGTTTTGATCTCTAGGCACTTTGGGGTTTGATCCCAAATAGTGTTGAGTTAATCTGAACCAAAAATCATGAGTATTTTGGTTGTTGGCAATAACACTGTCCTCCGAACACTCATATATGGCCTCTGCCATCAAGACTTCATCTGACTGTGGCCATTTAATACGAGAAGCCGTAGTGGTAGTAGTTTTGCCTTTGCCTCTCCCCCTAACCCTTCCCTGTGAGGGGCCATCCTCGGACTGTTGTGGTTGTGCTTGAGTTGCTTGTGGGGGTTGTTGAGTTGCTTGTGGGGGTTGTTGTTGTTGCTGTTGATGTTGCATCCCCGCCATTTGTTGTTGTTGGAACATCCACATTTGTTGCATCTGAAAGTATGTTTGTGGATCCATTTGTGAAGGTGGTGGATACATTTGTGAAGGTGGTGGATACATTTGTGAAGGTGGTGAAGATTGGTGAAGAATCTGGTTCATGTTTGTAGCATCAAAGTCTGGAAACATAGACATGAATGATGGTGGGTTTCGGTTTGAGTTTCTGTTTGGGGTTGAGTTTGAGTTTGAGTTGTTGTGATCCATTTGGAAGCTTGAGTTTGCAGAAATTTGAGAGAGAAATGAGAGGTTTGCAGAAATTTGAGAGAGAAATGAGAGGTTTGATGTGTGAATGAAATGAAGAAATGCAGTGGTATTTATAGACTTTTTTGAAAAAACTAGCCGTTATAATAAGACAAAAAATAAAACTAGGCGTTTTTTAAAAAAAATATATTAAATTTAATGTTTTATTTAATTATGAATTTTAGAAATTTTTTCAGATTTTTTTAAAATTTATTTATATTTTATTTGAATTATTAAATGTTAAAATAAAACAAAAAATTTTGAATTTTACAAAATCTATCCGTTAAAGTAAAAAAGAAAAAGAAAAAGAAAAAGGAATTGGTGGGTCCCACTCAGGCTGGTACGTGAAGGTTTGTGGGGACGTACGTACGCGCGTACGTACGTACGCCACATCAGTGACGTACGCCGTACGTACGTACGTGTGCAAATACCTCCGATGCGGAGGGTCTTATAAGCGCCTTGGGAAAAAAAGCTCCAGGGGAAAAAAACATAAAGAGGTGAGGATCGAACCAGTGTCCAGCATGAAATAAACGGAGAATAACACCACTACACCATTCCAACAACTATGACATTCTCTCGCTTAGCATGTATATATAAAAGATATTATGGTTGAGCAGGCACGGAACCATAGGTAAAGTTTAAGATTGTATATACAAAAGTAATGATAATAATGATAGAATAAAACAGTGTTATTTCACAACGGAAATGGGATATTTTACGTTTATATTAAGTTTATTCAGATGTGAGCTTAATTTGAAGACAAATTTTAAATAATAATATAAATAAATATATTAATAATCTTATTTCATGAACCCAAGAATGAGTGCGCCAAAAATTACATAAATGTTTCCACAGAAGTTCACTACTAGAAAAAGGGCCTTTCTTGACGCGCGAACGATGACGCACGCTAGTTAATGACGCGCAAAAACGCGTGTCATTAAAAATCTGTCATAAATTGTAAAATTTTAAGAGTAGATGACGCTCTATTTTGTGCGTCATAAAATTTCTGTCATAAATAAAAAAACACGGAGTACACATTAGACGCGCGTCATCTTACAACTGTCGTTTTATATTTTTTGTTTTCTCGCTTTTGCCCTAAAACTTTGAACCCGCCGCTCCTAAAATCCATATCCGCTAATACTTTTCCCCAATTCCTTCTCCGTTTCTTCTCCTTCACCACAGCTCACAAAATCCAGACCTATTTCTCTCAATTCTTCTCTCTTACAACGCCGGAACTACCGCCGGTCGATTCCTCAAAGGGTGAAGCTAGGGCTAACAAATGGAGATTCGTGGTTCGATTTAGCCCTAACATCTCTGGTACTCTATCACTCCACAAGAATTTCAAATCGATGGAGGTAGGGATAGGGCTTCAACCGCAACACTCAAGGTACTTTCCGGCTCAAGGTACAGCTAGGGCTAGGGCTTCGCTTCACCCAAATATATCTCATTCTATCGCATCGACATACAGACGCAGGGCTCAAGCTGCAAAGGTTACCATTGCCTTCTATTTTTTTTTTAAATTCGATGTTTGGATTGTGTAATTGAACATGTTAACGTCGATTGTTGCTTTAACTTTGTCTATGAATGGAAGTTTATAATTCAATTTTGGCCTATTCTCTTTCTGTTTGCGTATGACTTTTAAACTAAATCATCGATGTAGTCAGCGCTCGTTTACACCTTATTTGTTGCCCAGTTTAAGGAATGTTTTATAAGCTATGATATATTATAGATTTACCTCTTTAATTTGTGGTTCATTGGATATACCTGTTTGGCTAGTTGCTTGTAGTTGTTAAGATGTCTGAACTAATTAAATATGATCTCTTTGGTTTTTCTACGAGACAACATACCAACATATGTAGGCTTTTCTTTAAAAAATTATAGCAGGAGATTTATATTTTTAATATGACCTTCATAGATTCTAAAGTGTAAAGAGATATGAAGATGTTAACTAGACCAAATTTTTTCAGCATCTTGTGTAGATGGTCTAAATTTTTTTTTTGTGTAGCAGCAGTACACAGGTACATAAAGAAAAGTTTATGAGGTAACTTAGGATTTTATGCTTACTGAAAGTTATCTACAAATTTAAAGGTTGTCTGCCATTTTAGCTTCTAGCTTGTTTTACTTATTATGTGCAGAATAATCCTTGATTACATCTAGAAAGCTTAGTAATGTTACACATGCTTCTGAAGATGATGCAAGTTCTGCTGCGTTGATCATAGATGGAACAAGCCTTGTTTATATCCTTGACTCTGAGCTTGAAGAGTAGGTTAATAATCTTTAAACCTTACATTTCTTATGCTTGTTTAATTTTATTAGATCTATTGTTATTCTCCAAGACCCCAAATATTTAATATATCTGTGTGACGCTCACTCCCAGTCTTGGCTCCAGGAGGGGTCACG
>JBCNJP010012579.1:0-13620 GCA_039602395.1 Deinandra increscens subsp. villosa | reverse complement strand
TGGCATTTTGCTAAGTTTTAACCAGTAACTTATATTTCACATATAACACCCTCATCTTTCTTGACTAGTACATTCAAGCATTAGCCACCTAAGTATACAAAACAAATTCACTCCATTAAACATGTCGGGTTATTATTAAACCGTTCATACCCGACCCATACTCGCAATGGAATAATATTTTTAAATCAGTTCGAATTTCGGGATGTTACATGAGAGCTGCTATTCGCCACCCGAAATGGATCGGGGACCCTCGATTTTGAACCAGAAGCGAAAGAAGGAGGTCGCCGCGAATTCGAAGTCATGGTCGGAGAACGAACGGAAGGGGTTGGGGGTTCGCTGGAGTTGGTGAAAGACCGCTGGAGATGGGGTTAACCGGTTCCCCTTCCTTCTTCTTTCCCTTTTCTCCTTTCTTTATCTTTTATCTTATATATGTACATATGTATGTATTTGTGAATGATAATCACAGAGATAGTCCTTTTACATTTGTAAGTTTTTTTTAAAATAGCCCCTGCATTTTTATAACCTTATTAATTTACATAATAGGTCCTGATGTATAAAATTACTATAATACTCTTTGAGTTAACATAAATTATTAACTCCGTTAGGCCCAAAGACTCAAATAGTAAAGAAATACAAACCTCAGACTTCTAGATGAAAATTTCTGAACCTTTGGACTTAATTCAAAAAGGTTTGCAAACCACAGGGACGCAATCCGTAATTAACTCAAAAGTTTGTGATTTTCTCTAAGTTTAGAGAGATTGTGATTCATCAATTGCTAACTTAAACCAACACTTTGAATCGTGATCTTTGGAGTCTAATTCGAATTCAAGTGGTGTGCATGTATCTTGTTTTCAGTTTTGTTTTGCTCAACCGAATCATTCGAGTGGTGAAATCTGGATCTCGATCGACCCGTTGCCTATCTGTTTGTTCTTATTTCCCAATCCTACCAATTCCCTAACCGAATCTATAACAACAATGGGCCTACAAAATTTAAAAGAAAATGACACAATCAATAATAAATGAATTTAAGGACAAACCTAATAATTTCACATATTTAAAAAGAACACGATCAATAATTTACTCTTTACTTTATCACTTTTTAGGTTGGGTTCTACAATATTCCCTTTTTAGTTATTAACTTCTCTTAACATAAACCATCATATTTGCACACAGACTTCCCACGTATATTCCACATACTCTACTTATCGTCATTCTCAACCTGACCTGATATGATAATCCTAAGAGCATTCACATCTCATTCCCTATCCTTATCCTATAATTTATATATTTATCGTTATTTTTTTCTCTCTTCCACTCACAACCACAATTAAATAATACTTTTTTATACATTTACGATTACCTTTTCTATCTCTTTAAAGTTTAAATTTTACAGATTCACTAGATTTTTTCTCAAATATAGGTATTCACCAAATTTTTCCTCAAATATTTCTCTCATTTACTCACAACCACTCACAGCTACACCTCAAATTTTAAGACTCCCTCCAACGTGAAGATTCGTCCAGATCCGTAGCCTTGCTGGACCATGCACGCCAGGCTTGCGGCGTTGGTCCAGTCGCATGTTGAGCAGCTGGCACGTTCGACGCGTGCATGATCATGTGGGGCCCACTTACTTTTTCCTTTTCTCTTCAAATTTTTTGATTTCAAATATATATAAATATAATTAATAATAAAAACATTATTAAATTATAAACTAATATGTAAAATATTAATTAAAATATATAAAAATTATTAAAATATTATAATATTTTAATTAATAAAATGACTAGTTTTCTAATGACTAATTTTTTTTGTCTTCTTCAACCTTGGGTTCTATAATATTATCTACTTAGTTATTAACTTCTCTAAACATAAAGCATCATCTTTCCATATAGACTTCCTATCACATATTCCACATCCTCTACTCATTGTCATTCTCAACCTGACCTGGTATGATAATGCTAACAAAACCTACTACCTTATATTTTCATCACTATTGTTCAAGACCAATGTGTTACACATGATATCTTAAAAAATGATATAATTAATAACTTTGATATATAATTAATATTATATTTTTAAGCATAAGCTTAAACGTAAGCGTATAATAGATAATGAAACTTTTTCTAAGCATATACCCGTGAAATAAGAAATAATAATATTTACAATTATAAAAACAATTAATGAAGATTTAAGAATTATAAAATTATACTATAAGATAAGATATAATTGATATTTTAATATAACTTATTAAGTTTTAAAAAGTTATTAGAATAACAAAATTTATATTTTTCATATTTATTTATTTAAGATCATTAGAATTTAACAGGAGAGAAGTTTGGTATTTAATACGAGAGAGAGAGAGAGAGACAAGAATTTTTTATAAGAATAAATATGTGGATGCCACTTGGCATTGAGGATTTTTGTTTATTATGTCGTAGATGCGCGCAGATCTGGTGCAAAAGCTTACACAATATGCACGTGTAACACTTGAGCCGTTATGGTCGTCGGAATCAAGACTGGAGGTTGGAAAAGATAGAAGAAGGAAAAATTGGCAAAGAAGGCAGGAAGTGGACCGTCCAAGTCTGGGTAAGGATGTCCAAACGACCTGCATGCATATGGGTCCACGAGCTTGATGAAAGACATAGAAGATCCCCCATCGAAGACAACGCTAAAACCCAAGAATTTGTCATTTTGACAATTTGTTAGAGAAATTATCTTGAACAAAATTGAATGGACCATAATCCAATTTAACATATCACATTTTTAAATATGAAACAATCTAATAGATAATAAAGCTTCATAAAGCTTCATGTGGTTAAACGAATGACCAAAAAGAGAGAGAGTTTCAAGTATCTAGTTAATCAAATGATGAAAATCGAATGAAGAATCATGTTATTCTTGTTATCAATGGAACTGGGATTGTAATTGTTTGAAAAAAGCTTGAAAAATCACTGTTTGAAATTGTTTGTTTGAAAAAATGGATGATGACGAAAGAAATAGCTTGAAAAAAATGAATGATGTCAAATATGAAAGGGACAATGGGACATTTAATGTAAAAAGAAGATATATGTAATTAAATTTTAGGCTTGGATATTACCCTATATATACATAATACAACCTATAGTATTCTTTTTAAAACATAAGGTACAAGTCTCTAAAGCTTATATACTTATTGAGTATACAACTAGAGCAGCTTCATTTACAAACCCATTGCACTTACAACATTTATAGCGCTGCTTACAATACCACAAAGCCACTTTTCTTTTACCTTGCCTTTACATGTGCCTTCTCCATGTGAAATCCCAGTACAGGTACTACCTACTACCTGAGTCTCCCACCATGTTGGACCCATCCTCGCATCACTCTTGGCGGTAGGACTCCAATTATTGCAGGTACCCATGAATAGCAATGAAGGTACCACCTACAGGAACTCCGACATTGTAGTTTCGTCTGTGTATCGTCTTTACATCCGCTGTTGTGCCCGATTCTTCTCACTGCTACCTTTTTACTTCTTCGGTTTGGTTGCGATCGATTTCATGCTTCTATGCTTCGATTTCTACTTAATTGAACTGTGTTCCCGAGCATCAAACGATGCTTGGAAGGCGAGTTCAGTAGGCGATTGGAAGATCAGTTGCTAGGACTATTGGAGTTCAAATCAACAGGATTGGATATGCAATTCTTCAAAGGAAAATCACGATTTCAGGTTAGAATTTTCTATACAATAATCACAGGTTTGTCGATTTGCCCTACTCTCGCTTCTTTCTTTTACGTTGGATTCTTTCTTTTTGTATCGCTTGCAGCCCTAATGATATTGAGCTTTATAAGTTTTTAGAAGTTACTATGTTGAATTTGTTAGACAAGTGAGTTCTGATGGAGTATTATTTGGTTGATTATGAATGGCTACAGTAGGAAGATGTGATTATATATAAAATTTTCAGTTCTTCCCTTTGTAATTTTTGCAGGTTATTGTGACCCATCCAGGACGTTTTCCTTTTTGGCGACATGGGTTCAATCGGAGAAGGGTTTGACGACTATAGAGTGCAAGGGCGACAACGATCGACTCGATAGTGGTACCATTCTCAAATCCGAAGGGTGCTCCTCCAAATTCCATACGCAGGTTTGTTTTTCATCCAGCTTTAGTTTCCTGACTATTGATTTAGTTGGATTTGAAACTAAATTTGTCAAGGATATTTGATTGACAACAAAAAGTTGTATTCCCATATTTGGCACCTCAATTATGACGGAAATGTGCATAAGCAGAGTGTTTGTGATTTAATTGGGTAGGAGGTATACCTTCCATTTTTTGCTCTATTTTCTTCAATTGATTTAGGCCTTATACTATAGAGGTTTTCTTTTTAGTATATCAGGTACTTGAGGGTTCAAGATCAGTAGTTGCTTTTGAGTGTTCAAGATCGGTACTTGCTTTAGAAGATATTTAAAGGTATGATTCAGTTTCATCAGTCTATTTAGGCATGTTATTAGTTTATGTGAGATTCTCAATAAATGTGTGAGATTTCAGAATTTTGGGTTTAAAGATGATTGTTGTCATAGAGGATTGTTGAAGGTACGTCTATGCCAAAATTGGTTGTAATTGTTGTTGCAATAGGTATGTATAAACCTAAAGTCTTCTCATATGCGTGAAACCATTTGACTTTTATAGTCAAAATTTGAAAGCATTTTAAACTTTATAAAGGAATTTTTACCCCGTTTCTTTAATTTTTGTTGGCCTTTAGTTTGAAATCTTTCTCAAGTTCGTTCACTGATTAATTTGGGTTGTATGTAGAATGATTTAGGAATAATATTAACTTTCAAAAAAAAAGATGGGATCACATTTTACATCAATTTTCAAGTCCATCCAACAATTTCAAGTTTATAACTACTAACTTTGTGTAGAATTTGCTTGCAGGCCCCAAACTTCACCTTTGTGTCATCAGTGTTAAATATATATCAACTGTGATAGATCAGAAAACATGTAACGACTGCACTACTAAACCATAATGTCTTTAATTACTTTATTTGACTAAAAAGTATATATGGACACTTATCTTTAATTGTTTTGCTAAACATCTTTTTAAAACGGTTCGACTCCGTCGCGAAGCGCGGGTCGACCCACTTGTATATATATATAAATGAAACTCTTATCAATTGGATATATGTGAATGTCGTCCCTTAATTTAAAAGATGAACATCATGTCAATCTATTAAAAACATCAATTTGTTTATGTCCTTCTCTGACTCCACCAACGCCTCACATGTAGTTTCTAATTTGTCAATAAGACCTCTCCCTTTAGTTTGGGCTTTAAAACAAATTACCGGCCAACTGCTTTTAACGACCGTTATAACACTAAAACCAACCTGTTGAAAATTATAATTAAACCAAACTAAACCGTTAATAAATAATAATAGATGTGCGTTGATCCGATGAAAAAGTTTACACACCCTTAGATTGTTATATATTTTCCGGGAAGATACTAGAATCTAACACAGATATTATGTATAGAATGATCTAGAACAAGAAAAACACCCTTAGATTGTTAGATATTTTCCGGGAAGATACTAGAATTTAACACAGATATTATGTATAGAATGATCTATAACAAGAATAATCTTGACCATCCCCACTAGTATAAATAGAGGAAGTTAGGCTCATTTGTAGGTACCCAAAACACATATACAAGTCTTATGGACACACCAGATACTTGTGACCTTATCTTCCTAGCAATGCAAAGTCATTTTTGTATCAAAAGCTTGAAACTTCTGCTATAGTTGTTTTATATCTGAACTTAGATCAAGTCTAAGTGTCACACGTGAGTGAAGAAAGATAACTCACTAACATTAAGCCCAGTTCAACTATTTGACGTAAAAAAAGAAGAAGTATTTCACGTCTGCTTACTCCCCCTCGTTCACCACGGTCGACGATTAGAATCTCTTTCCCTACCGTCCAGCAGTAGCATCACCCTCGAAATTCCGATTTCTTCTGCACCGGCTTCATCTGACGCTTTTAGAGGGTGTTTGAAATCATTAAGTATGTAACTGATAATATTTTCTTCCGTAAGATGAGAGCTTTTAGAAGGCGTAAGATGACTTATTAGCTTTTCTAAAAAGTCAATAAGCTAAAAAAATGTTTGGTAAGGCAAAAGTGTTTTTCATTTTAACTTTTTAGAATGAGTCAAAAATCTAATTTAAAAACGCACAAAAACCTTGCTTTTTGAGGTGCTTTTGGGTTTTTGATGGTACAATTATCATAATAACTTTATTTAATCTTATATTCACTTAACTCCTTTTGCTCATTTTTCATGTAAAAGCTAAGCCAAACATTAAAAAAAAACAATCTATTGACTTACTAGTGTTTGCCATCACAAAAGCTAAACCAAATACTTTTTAAAAATCTACTTTTGGAAAAACAATATGTTAATAAGCACTTTTGAGTAAAAACAATCCCAAACACCCTTTTTCACATAATGATTGAGATGCTCCCTAACATTTGTATTAAATGATAAGACGTTGCCATTATGTCCGCATGATAGAGCCTTCCACCTGCTGCAACCAT
This sequence comes from Deinandra increscens subsp. villosa, assembly GCA_039602395.1. Taxonomy (NCBI): domain Eukaryota; kingdom Viridiplantae; phylum Streptophyta; class Magnoliopsida; order Asterales; family Asteraceae; genus Deinandra; species Deinandra increscens. Next base: position 7,070 of record JBCNJP010012579.1, on the reverse strand, counting down.
GCCACATTTAAGATTTCTAAGGTTCGTGATCCATTCGACATACTCCTCATCAAGTTTTTCTACCATGTGGGAGGTCTTTAAATCTCTCTACTCTTTCTGAATAGCATCAAGGTTTTGGGTTGTCATATGAGCTGATTTGAGGTCGAGGGTGATGATTTTTAGTGTATTTAAGGCATTTGTCTTATATTCAATAATTGTCTCATGAGATGACATGTCTTATCAACTTCTGCTGAAATATCTCAACCAAAAGATATCTTTCAGCTGACTCATACGTGGTCTTCAAACTCTCAACCTTTTCTTTATAGGGCTCTGAATTGAGGTGTATTTCCTTTATAAAGTCAATTAAGTTTTTGTGGTTTGCTAACAGTGCAACTGTATATGCCTTCAACATACCATCATACTCTTTATAAGTAAAATCTAAGAGATTTGAGAATGCAACCATTAGGGATATATTGTCACTGGCTTCTTCTACTTTATAAGTGATTCCTGATAAATAAAATGTTATTTTAAAATGATTAAAACATGTATGTCTCTATTTTTTTTAATAAAATTTCAAGACATGGTATAAACTGACCATACGCTATTAGATTTGCGTTTTCTATGTATTCTCCAAGCTCATTAGACGAAACATGGGTGAGGTTTCATAAGGGGGATTTTCGCACGAATAAATGAATATACGGTTTTATTAGTAAATCATTGAGCTGTAAGAAAAACATATCACATGCTAAGCTTCATTTTCTCATATTGTATGCCTGTCAAGGCCGAGAACTCTTGAACTCTATCGATTTCGTTATTGACTTTATCTACATGATTAGCAAACTCATTAACACATAGGGCTAGATAATCTTCAACCCATAAACGTCGTCATTTGGTAGACGAGTCGTCTTTCTGAGCTTCCATTGATGGGTTATGCAGAATATATCACTTGTAATTAACACTAAGATAAAAAAGTTCACATCCCAACCAAAACAATTATAATTAACAATTCTAATTAAAAAAAGGCTTCAGAATTCAATTCATTTTATCATGAAATAATAACTATATATATAGTTATGGTACAAAGACATTTTTTCGTGCGAAGGAACACGTGCATTTGATGATAATCACGCAAGTTATATTGATAATATTGATAACCACGCAAGTTATATTGATAATCACGCAAACTATATTTCATAATCACGCATGCTCTATTTCAAAGAATTTAGCCAAACATAAGCATGACTTTAAGGATTTGCTTAAGAGAAGATGAGAGATTTATAGACAAATACAAATCAAATTCTACCTAAGATAATGTTCTTACAATCTTGACGAATAACTTAAACACCGAAAATAATAGCTCAAAAGATGGTATAGAAAGTGAAAGTGAGTGTGAAGCTTGAGCTTAAGCTTGAGAAATGAGGAGAAAATAGCTGGATTTTATGTGTAAAATTTAGCATCAGGTACGGGTCGTGCCTGTCAGGTGGAGCGCCGTCTGATGCATGTGTAAGAGGCACAGACTGTGGCAGGTCATAGGCACGGGCCCACGGGTCGTGTGCAACAGTGGTCAGGGGCACGGGTCGTGTCTTGTCAGGATCGGAAGTCAACTCTTCTGGTATCGTTGAAGAGGAGGCACATGCCGTGTCTGGCGAGGCATGGGTCGTGCCTGAGGTCTTAAATCTGGAACTTGGCTTCTTTCTTCGTGCTTTCTTCACTTTATCGTTCCTTTTGTGATTTTGGACTTGGACAACACTAAAAACTAAAAAATGAAACATTATTTCATTGTTTAGGTGATAGTTAATTAGTTTTTGTCCATTATGTGGGGAATATTTGGGTATAAAATATGTATAATTGAGTGTGTATCACTATCCGCGCATTTGAGCGGGGATAACACGAGTACAAAAAACATTTACGATGCTAAAGCACAATGTAAATAAAACAGAAATAAAAACGCTTAACGTGGGTACACAAACATTTGCAATACTAGAGCGCAACGCAAAGATAACAAAATTACAAAAAAAGCGTAACGACGTTAAATTTAGAAGCCAAATGTTCTAACTATAGAATGATTCACATCTATGACATAAATGTTATGTTATACGGCTTTATTCATTACAGTACCAACTCCTATAATATATGTGTTGTGTTTAAAAAACAAAAAGACGCCATGTGGCATCCAACAAAGGACACCATATGGACCAATGGCACGTGGCACTATTCATATTAACTTTTAATTTTTAATATGGTAATGACTAACTTACCCTTGGGTTTGCAAGATTTTAATAAACATTGAGGGTGCTTAAGGAATTTAAGGAAAACATTGATGAACTGCATTCTGAAATTTGAATACCATCGAAACTTTATTTTTTTAGCAATAAAAACTACATTTAGAAAAAATCACTATAACCTTCACGTCACAATACATTCTGAAATTTGAATACCATCGAAACTTTATTTTTTTAGCAATAAAAACTACATTTAAAAAAAATCACTATAACCTTCACGTCACATGATTTGGATTTACAATCTTTTGATTGGAGATATATGATTTTAGCATCAGGATATCGATGGATTCTGGATGCTGCTGTCGTTGAGAATGTCGTCAATTGAACAATCGAACCTAGTATGTATAGTGTCACCGTGTTGTGCCATGTAATGGATTGCAGATACGATTGTAGCTGGTTTCTTTAGTTTGATTTGTTTATGGCTTTGGAAATTAATAAGGGTAAATATGTAACTTTTTTTTATCAAATTGGGATATATGTAATTGAGTTTTTAGATTGAGTAAATATGTAACTGAAAGGGTTAGTAATAAAATATATGTAAATTCTTAAAAATAATAAAAATACATGTGTCAGCTCCCCTAAATCCTTCTTAGACTTCTTAGATTTGCAAGCCTTTTTAGTTGAGCATAACTATATATATATAACTATATATATATATATATATATATATGTATATATAGGGAATGGAATGAATATTAACCTTCTCTTATAGAATTAACCAAATAACCAACAATGGATGGCTTGATCAAAAAATGAGGTTGATCCAAAGGCTCTAATTAAAACTGCATTTCTAAATTATGTTTTATTTTTAATTAAATTGAAAATGGCAAATCTGTCATTTAACAAACCCACATGAAACCCCCCTTCATTTAAAAAAGTCCATAACTTTTTTATACATTGTCGGATTTTTATAAAAATTGCACCATTAAACTCGTCACATTATTATCTTTAATTCAAGTATAGTCTCAACGTTTTTTATTATCGTTTTCTCAGACGTGCGTTGTAGCACTAGTGTTACAACTACTAACATTACTGTCATAACTATTAGCATATATTCATAACTATTAGCATCGATGTTTCTACTTAGGTACAACTGGATATACATGTATTACAACATGTCAATGCATCAATATGTTTATAAAACACTGATGCTATAACCATTAAAAGTTATATGATTATCAGTAAACACTGATGTTATCAAGATAGGAAAAAAAATCAAATGTACAACTAAATATACATAGATTACAACCTACCTAAAAAGATCTAAATGAAACCATTCGGAAAAGAAAATTGCCACTGAGAGTTGAAGAAGAAAACATATAAATCAACCCAGAGATCTTCTTTGTAACATCATTAATGAAATACTCAAACCAAAACGATAACTCCAAACTATTCAATGATTTTACAAACTATGAACAAAAAATAAAATCAACATGAAAAATCCATCTGAAAATTATCCTAAAAACTATGAACCAAAAATGAAATTAACAGAATTGAATTAAATCACAAAAAAACAAAACCTCGTTTTTACAAACCTGAGGATGGAAATTGAAATAAACAAAACCTCGTTTTTACAAACCTGAGGATGGAAATTGAAATCGTCGGAATCGAGAAACATATTTAACACATAAATAACAAACCCCCAATCATAACCTACCAAGTTCGGAAGCTACCCCCCGCCGAAATCGAAGACAGGTCGCCGGAATCGCATCTGGCTCTTCCTACTCTCCCACTCGCCATCAATCTGTTTCTACTTCATCTAAATACCCATCATCTCGACATCATCGGACCACCCCTAGGTCTAGTAACTCGCGCCGCCCCTACTTTAGCTCGTCGGAACCCTAAACGGGTTCATGCGTCGCCGCTGAGAAGAAGAGCAGGACAACTGGGCTGGGGGTTCAAGAACATGGAGAGAGAGATGATCGAAGCTTATAGGTAGCAGAAAACCATCACCGGCCAGGGTCGTAGGTCGGCTGGAAGACTGTCGGCGTTCATCAAGATCTACTATACTTGGTCTTCCGTCGGCTTGGGGGAAATTAATATGAGACGGAGAGATTAATAAATGTCTGATGTTTGTGGGGTTGGGTGAAAATACCATTTAGTCCTCTCTCCAGTATGAGCCATAGATCTTTGTCAAAAAGTGTGATTGTTTTACACCCCTTGGATTAAATAATGGATGGACAAGATATAGTTATTTGGTTATTGCTCTTAGAGGGGGTTATTAATGGTTCTCATTCCTATATATATATATATATATATATATATATATATATATATATACATATATATATATATGTAACAATATCACTAGTAATGCATATATACAATACTAAAAACATACAAGACAAAAAAAAAAATATTAAAAATATTATAGTAACCATAATAAAGTTTTTGATTTAAAGGTGCAATTTATTTTAAATATAATATATATTACATGAACTAACAGAAAACTCGCACGATGCAGTGAAGACGACAATCAACGAATGCGATACTTATTTTCTGTCAGTATTAATTTAAAAGTGTAAATAGCTCTTTATATTATACTGTATATATTTTGCAAGGTAGGTGAATAATAAACCACACTATTGACCACTCAGGACCTGCCATGTGGCAAGCCAGGAGTTTTTTAACTAAAAAATCACTTCTATTGAATAACAATAGCCCATTAGTAATATACATATACTATTAGATCATCATAGGAGAATAGAGAGAAAGAGAATGTAGAGGGTAATATCTCATATCTTCATTCATATACATCCTATACAAATACCATTATTTATAAGGCTGGATAATAATACATCATAATGGTAATGGAGAGTTAAGAATATGGATAGTCACTACAATAATTATTCATAATACTCCCCCTTGACAATCCATAGAATGAAATATATTGTTCTTTTAATATGCTTGGAGATGTTGCCTCATTAAAACCTTGCTAGAAAAACCCAGTGGGACAAAACCATAGCTAAGGGAAAAAGAGTGCAACGCGTATTGTCTCCCCCTGATTATGACATGTATCATATATTTGAGTAGCATCGATCTTCTGTGAAAATTTGCTCAATACTTTTGCAGCAGCTGATTTGCTTCTTGATCCCTTGATGTGTAATTCCTTAAGCTGACCAATGTTATATGCTCCTTTTGTAAAAATCCCAAATTTTAGCAAATTGTGTTTCTAATCTAACACAATAGCCGATTGTGGTAGGAAGTGACATTCCTAAAGGTAGTTGACTTCATTTGTCAACTCCAGTTATCGTTCTTCTCAATACGGTTCCAACAAATCGCGAACATGTTCACTGCGTCACGTCTCATCTCATAGATACAAGATCCAAAATAGTGTTGTATAACGATGTTGTATTACCAACATCTTAATGACTAACAAAAGTTTGTTCGATGGGTTAGTAAAATACAAGTCTATACCTTTATACCTCCAAAAAAACATTCCAACGCCTCATCGTTGGACATATGCAATATTATGCAAATAAATTTAAATAAATGATATATCTAAAAAGAAATGCCAATGCAACAACTCCACATAGTTTTAGTACCACATAAAAAATCCATTCTTTGAAAATGGTCATTTTCTGTATCAAATAATCTGACAATCTTTAGCATATATGATGGATAAGTATATTCTGGTGTATGGGCCATTTTGTATTTCGAGATAATCATGCGTCGATATGAAACTTAACAAAACTATTTTTAGTCCATACACATAACATGATAAATTTTCATAATATATTCTCGAGGCTTTATAAAAAAGCTTAACACATTTATAATCCATCAACAATATATTATGGACTAATTTCTTCCCATCTTAACTAATAGTGCATATGCATTCACTCATGAGGAGTTTGGATAAAATTAATCTTTTAACAAATCATTTTAACATTGATAACATTATACCATTCTTATCGATGGTTTTAATGACATATCATGTCATCATGTGATGTTTACTGGTGCACAAGGATTATTCCTTTAAAATATTTTAATTACCTTCAAGTATTCAACTTTCTTAATTGGGGGTTTATATAGACTTATGATTATATGTAAGCATTTAACGTATAAAAAGAATCGTAATGTATTCGGATCTGAATGTGTATACACCAATCATAAAGTCCTCGAGAAATTACTCATATTATTATTATGGCACTTTAAACCCTCCAAATATTTCATGTATCATTATCAAGTGAGCCATATACCTAGGATATCGTAATATTCATAAGACGTATATCAATTTTCTATTGTATTACTAGACTAAAAAAATTGTTGGAATCTCATTACATCCACTACCGGAGAATATGTCTCCAAATAATCAAACTTATGTCATTACAAAAATCCTTGTGCCACCAATCATGCTTTTGTATAATTGACCCATTTATATCCAACATATTAGAGAATTCACTCTGTCTCATTTGCGCCTTTCTATTTTGGCCAATTATTTCGACATTTCATCATAGGAATATCTTAATTCTTGATCCTTATCATTTTTATTATTTCTAGCGCCTATTATATGTGAAATATTATCGACGTCGATTTTGTTTCGATTCCATATATGTTTAGACATGATATAATTTATCGATATCTCTTCATCATTTTTTAGGTACCTAAGGTTTTTCTGGAACCATCATGTCTAATGTCTCTTTAAGAGACGCTTCTACTAGTACCTCTACTTGACCATCTTCATTAGTTGCTCCATTTTTCGAGGATATTTTATTATTGGAATCGACTAGTCTACCACGATTCAAATGTGCCATAGACTCACTATCAGTATTTATTTGTCCTTCTAGGACACCAATCTTAATTGGAGCA
>JBCNJP010012578.1:0-13622 GCA_039602395.1 Deinandra increscens subsp. villosa | reverse complement strand
CAACACATCAATTACATATGATTTTTTCGTATTCTTCTTATCGTCTTCTAAATTAGCTATGATGGAGTTATATCCGAATCCATCGAAGCAAAAATGTGATACCATTCATCCTTGCGTGGCATTTTCTTTGTAGCCATGTTTGGTGTCTTCATTTGTTCAATTGGTTACGGATCTGAGCCAACTTTTTGTATTGCTTTATCCTTTTAATTTAAGGATTGTTTTTTATGCTTTCATATTTACTTTGGGTTTTTGTTTTACTTTTTCGTTTTATGGATTTGTTTTCATTTGAATTTTGAGTTGGTTTTCGAGTCCGATGATAATGGAATGTTAAAAGGAGGTTGTTTATGCATCGTTAGTTGTGCCTCAATGGTTGCTATGAGTGTTACTAATGCACGATTGTTTCAGTTTGAATCATCAAATTGGATTTGAATGATATGATTCTGTTTGAAATTGAGCTTGGAGTTTAATTCCGACTATGTTTGGTGTGAACTTTGGAGTTTACGGTTGTGATGATATTTTGGCTACGAATTTATGAAATTTAGACTTTTAGGTTGTGATGATCATATACTACAAAGTGAGAATGGATCTATGAAAGACAACTTAGTTGTATCTTGACATGGTAAAACCTGTTAATGTTATTACGTCATCTTTGTGTTGATTATTATCTGGAAAAAATTATCTAAGCCGCTTCTTATGTTCCTTACTTTTATAAGATTTGATTTTTGTTATATATATGAATATAAATATATTGTTAAATGGCTTGATGATAACCTGAGCCTTAAATATAAAAATATCAAATTTTGTTAAAAATTTTCTTTGTGTTTTTTTATAATTGTATTTTAAAATTGTGGAGGAAATAAATTGGTTGGTGTTCTTCATGGCAAAGTTATTTTGGTTGTTGACGAGTCTCCTATCATTTATTACTTTTAGAACACAATGAAAATAAAGTCTAGCAAAAATAAAATCGAACCCAAAGAAATAAAAAAGCTGATGGAAGTAACTTAACTAAGGCATGTGCGTTTTCTGTAGTAACGCACAACAAGTCATATTACTATCTTACTAGTTTATTTATTATCAAAAGCCAATTCTGATGTGTACTCACAAAGATAAATGTTCAGCACCAATGTTTTTTAATGGTTGGTATAAGTGGGCGGTCATTTACAATTGTCGATGGTGGTTGCCACAACTCACTAAAATTATACACATATCTCTCTTCTCTCTTGAAATTGTTGTACACATTTAAAAGGCCCTCTCTCTTCTTTCTTCAGAAAGAGCAAAAGTCCCCTCTCTCTTGAAATTGAACAGAAGGTTCTCTCTCCCTCTTCATCTCGCCGGTGCCTATCACGCTTAAAGCTTCGTCGTTGGTGCCTCTCGCACGACTTGACGTTGTAGCGGCTGCCATGAGGCGTTGCTCCGTATAAACGTCGGTGGTTGGCTACCGCTGACCTTCGATTTGAGATCGGCGACGTGATTGAACACGGTGCGTTGCATTGCATTGCCACAAATGGCGTTCCGGTATACATCCGAAACACCGATTCAGTTGTTGTACCTCTGTTATTTACTATTTTGGGTTTTCTGACCACATGTCACTGTGAATCTGGGATTATTCACTGTTGCATATGATAAAATTTTCATGCCCTAACCTGAGCCTCTTAGGCGGTGATGGTGACGGTTGTTAGGGTTTCGAATTGATCTTCTATGGTCTCGCTGAAATAAAAAATTCATGCCCTAATATGATATGTTTGGAACTAAAAGCGGTTCTTTGTTCCGATTGGTCCCTTTGCCCTGATATGTGTATGCTAAATCATCACTGCTCTCTGATGTGTTGCCGGAGTTGTTGGCTGTGATGGTTGTGTTGTGTCCTCTAAGAGAGGATTGTTCATGTGTTAAGTAAAAAAATCTGATTTGGGCATTGATGATTTTGGTTTGCTTCGTTTGATTCCTTCTTTGGTTGTGACAGTCATCTTTCTGGCGTGGCGATACACACTTTGTTTATCGCAGCCGAGGGCTTTACCTCAGCCTTCTCTTTGATGATTCTGATTTCAGCCTTTAAGATAATGATGATCAGTTTAGTATATATTTGAGCCCACTTTGATTCCAGAATGGTGGTCTACATCAGACTCTACCACTGTCGGTTAATAGAAGTAAGATTTGCCGATTTTTAGTTTAATGCCCTATGATATGTTATTATTTGATATTATATGGCTGAGGCTTAATCTTCTCCTCTGACTTTCCTTCAAAACATATTTGAGGGGCTTGACATATCAAAGGTTACGAATTATTCAAGTAATTAGTTGGGTTCATGGAATAGGTTAAATGCAGGTCTACATTTGTTAACAGATTTGTAATTGTATTTCTGATATATATGGGGAATGTTGTAGAGAGAGATGAAAAAGGGTTAGCTCAAAGTTCGTCACTTGCAGACATTTATGTTGACCATTTAAGTTAAGAAGGAATACAACATCTGTTGGTTAAAGGTAAGTTTGACCCGTTTGATTTTTCTATTTGTCTTTTGTAGTGGGTATTTATAACAAATCAAAAGGAGGTATCAGTTCTTCCACATATATTGCAGTTGTCAACTAGCTATCTTTGCTTTGTAACATAATTTTCTGTTTTGGATTTTAACCTAAAATGGATAATATGTTGGTAAATGGTTTGGTGCTGAAATTATGTGAGTTCTTATTGTAGAGGCTAGATTATGAGGCTTGTAATATTAAATAGTTTGGGCTAGGCTTAGAGGGTTTATTTAGTTTAGTAGACTTGTTTGCTTGGGTTTACTATTGAGCTTGGGGTTTAAGATTGGGTTTACCATTAGGGTTTAAGGGCCCAATTGTAAACTCATGGGGTGGCTATATAAACCCCATGAGTTCACCATTGTAGGTGGGGGCTGGTTTACGATTTTGAGAGCAGCCACCACAAGGTGATTACGATCGTAAACCCGAGAGAGATCAGTTTACGATTACGATTTTGTACCCGACAAGTTCATCTTGTGTGCAAAGATCAGGTTTTAACGTTTTAATCATCGTAGTCTTCGATTTCTTCTCTTCTCTTTCTTAAATCACTAATCTAACCGGATTCCGCACGTTTAGATTAGTTAGATATCGTGAACGATTGTTGTTCCTAGACCAACACTTATCAAAAGTGAAAATGCGTGAGCATCGGATCGTCTACTCAATCTAGCTAATTCGGATACGAAACAAGTAATTAACCGATTGTTTTATTAATCAAAGTGATCAATTACAATCAGTAAACACTCAGAGCAGAGACACAGAAAACAACTTGATAAACACACACTTAACACTTGATCTCTCACGGACAGTCCCTGAATACAAAGCACAAGGTCACTATATATAGCGACTGGCCGAACATCAGGCGAACCTGAAGTTCGTCTGATCCGAACCTCAGGTTTGGACCACGTTCGGCTGACAACTATTAATGTCTTGATCTAGGTCTTTGTCTTGACTTGATACTTCACACAACACACAGATCTTGTATCTACAAACTCCCCCTCGTCATGTGCAGTATCTCTTCAACATCATCAAATCTGTATCTTCAATCAAGCTCCCCCTCAAGTGCAGAATCTGTTCGTTCAATGAAATGAAACTTCGAACAAACTTTCCTTCAACTTGATCGTAGCTTGATCTTGAATACTTGACAATGACTGGTGTACCTCTGTCTCTATCAGCAGCTTCAGAAGACTTGAAGTTGTGATTCCTTTCAATTTAGCAACCTTCTCAGAAGTTAAATAACCTTGGCGCAAAACGTCTCTTTGAGACTCCATGATATGATTTTGAAAATTTTGAATTTTCATCACGTGTTGATCAGATCGAAAAGAAATCAGAAACAAAATCTTTTTGGCTTTTTAGAAAATTTATATCAGAACAAACCTAAAATCTTTTCGATTTTCCAAAACTTATGCTAAAACACACCAAAAATCTTTTTGTACTTTTCCGAAAAGAAATGAAATTGCAATACAGAATCAAACACTATTTTTGGTATGAGAAAGATCACTATATGGGATTATATTGAACCTGATGCACTGAACTACACTTTAATTTCAACTAATTGAAGCACATAAGTCATGTTGATTGCCGGTATAATTTGTCCATCTTAAACTCAGGCAGAATCATACTTATAACATCTGGATATGTTAAGGTATTGATTAGGTTTGCTTTGACCAGTGTATCCCACACTATCAGACATAATCAAACATTTTCTGTTTCTTGTGTAATTTCTTCCTTTTCTCATGTGATTACACTTGTGATTATCACAAAGCATAATATTTTTTTCATGATATTGTCAACTGTGTTCCATCCAAAAATAAATAAGAACGTTAAATCGTCTACCTTAAGGTCGATCTTTCAATACACAGATAAGGACTCGGATTTAACAAAATAAGAAAGATAAAAACAAGTTAAACTTGTATAACCCAATAACAATCAGGTCGGTACTCCCGTACACGCAGAGAGAGTCCAATGAGTTATACGAAACACCAAAGAAAATAAAGCAGAGCGTCAAACGAACAACAATCAGGTCGATCTTTCGATACGTAGAGAAAGTCCGATCGTTTGACAAAATAAAGAAAATCAAACAAGTTTAAATCTTTGCAAAATGAACACATGTATACACAGTGGCTTCTCAATTTAATTTTCACACTTATTTTTCTTTTTATTTCATGAAATACGCATCAAGATGTTATCCACAAGATCAAGCATTAGTATTTAGTGTATATCACATCTGAATACTTTCTGATTTGCCGAGCCTACCAAGCATATCAAATAATGATCTTATGGCTCTTTTATCTACTCTATCCATGAGTCAGATATGTAAGCCAATGTACCATCAGTTCCCAATAATCAATTTCTCAAAATTTTATATATTGTGCATGTATTCACATTCCTTATATATTTTGCATGTATTCACCTTCTTTAAATATTTTGCATGTATTCACCTTCTTCCCAAAACATGCATTTTCTATTTTTCTCCCCCTTACATACAATTCTCCCCCTAAAAATAAAAACTCTATTTTTGGATTTTTCATTTTACAAAAACAAGACTTGTAAGGGAATAATTTGTGGCTTGTATATTAAATCATCACTTGGTGGACTATTTTGAAGGCCTATGTAATAGAATAGGTGTAAAATAGTTGGGTTTTCATTGTATTGGGTCATTGGGCCATTTTGGACATGTTAGGGCCCAATTAGAAAGAGTTTAAGGGGTGTTTAGTGAGCCTGTTTAGTAAAATCCGAAAATTAGGTTTGAGATTTGTTTATCTTTATAAACAAATCTTACTACCTATATGAGAGGCTAGCCAGTTGAAAGAGAGACAAGGAGGCTTTTCGGTGTGTAGCGAATCTGTGTACCAGACGATTATTTAATCGTGTGCACGAATCAAAGGTGGTTAGTATCGTTTGTTTATTTAATTGTGTTCTTCATCGTTTATTGTTTTCATCTTTGTTCTTGAATCAATCAATCGTCGGGATTCCGCACCTTCGATTGATCATTGATATCGTGTAAGGATCATTTTGGGACTTACAATTGGTATCAGAGCCAAGAAACAAGCGTTTCGAGGCTCTCACGATATCGGATTCAAGTGTTTCGGTAATTTTCGGTTGTCATTCGGGTGATTTTTGTGGTTGACGGCAATGAAGAATAATTAGGGTTCATATATTCTTCTCTTTTCTGTCATATTGTAGTGCCTCTAATTTCAAAATCGATGTTTGTAGTTGATTGGATCTTATTTTTAAAATAAAAATTGTGGATTTGAAAATTTCTTAAAGATTGCATATTGGTTGCATATTCTTGATTCAACGATTTTGGAGTCTGGCTTTCGATTCAAATTGAGATTGTGGTTATTTGGAGTTAATTTTGTATTATCTTCTGATTCGATTTTAGTTGTTATGTCAAATATTGATTTACTATTTCCAATTTTGTTTGTGTTACATCCAAATCAATTTTAATAAATTGATTTCGTTTTGATGGGGTATTGGAAATAAAAGATTTTAACGAATTTAATCCCAAGGGTGGTCGTCAAAGAAGTCACGTGGAGCCAGTTTTGGTTGAAGAGTAAGTTATCAAAAAAAAAAGGGAAAATTCAAGTTTTCGATCAGTATTGGGTTTTCGATCGTGTTCGGCGCATTGAATCTTCGGAATTATAAGAATTGAATCTACGTAAATTGAAGTTCATCGTAATTACTAAAATGCCATTGGGATTTAATTAAAACGAGTGGTCCACGTTGACCGGTTTTTGAAGCAATAAACGGTCACTCAATTCAAGTTGGTGTAAATTAATTTTAACGGGGTTTTGATCGTTGATTTTTTTCTGCACCGTGTGGAGTGATTCGTTTTTTTTTTATTTTCATATTTTTGCTCCAAGTGTTTCAAGGTGTTACTAACGGTTTTATTTGTGAGTTTCTTGTGATTGTTGTGCAGGTTACAAGTGTTGCAGAAGCAAGAAGCCCGTGTTCTATAAGCTATTCGATCGAAAATCTGTGGCTTGGACCCTTATTTTGATTGAAATTTTTGGCTTTTCGACCCTTTTGGACACTTTTCGATCGGAAAGTCCCTTCGTGACTTTCGATCGAAGAGTACTTCCCGGTTCCCCACTTTTCGATCGGAAAGTCCCCTCGTGACTTTTCGATCAGGTCCGTTTCGATCGGAAAGTCCCTTCGTGACTTTTCGATCAGCTCCGTTTCGATCGGAAAGTCCTTTCGTGACTTTTCGATCAGCTCGCATTTCGATCGGAAAGTCCCTTCGTGACTTTTCGATCAGCTCCGTTTCGATCAGAAAGTCCCTTCGTGACTTTTCGATCAGCTCGCATTTCGATCAGAAAGTCCCTTCGTGACTTTTCGATCTGCTTACACTTCTTGATCGAGCCGAAACTCTGCCCGATCGACAAGCTGACTTTCCGATCCAGTTGAGACTTTTCGATCCATCTCTTTTCAATCCATTCAAGTCTTTCAGTTCGTATTTTATCCAGAAGTTCATCCAAAGACGACAATGACAAGTACTCAAGTTGCTTCTCCTCTTGTGAGTGATCAAACTCAGATATGTTCGAACTCGGCATGCTCCGAATCAATCGAACAATATAAGAAATTGTTTCGAACTGAAGAAAGAGACCGTCTCAATGCAGAGTGCAAACTAAAGAATCATCTAAAACAAGTCGAAACCTAAAAAAAGAGGATAGAGTCTTTAGGTGAAGAACTTAGTCAGGAGAAATATCTTTTCCGGATATTCCGTGAAAAAGAGGAGGAAAAGTGGAAGATCAATCATGCTGATGGAGCTTGGATCTGTAACTACAAGGAATGCTCAAACCCCATCTGTTGTGCTTTGATTAAGGAATGGGAACATAAATTCATAAATGAAACCGCAAATCATGCACTCACTGCTAGAGACCTTAGGGAGTCCAAAGGTAAGACCAAAATATTTAGAGAGAAACTTGAGGCCATTCAGGTAGATGTTAAGAGTCTTCAACGTCAGGTGAGTGATAAAAGCACCTATCTTAGGCTTGCTAATGCTAAGGTAGAAAAGCTAACTAAGGAGGTGGAGGAACTAAGAACCAAACTTGACACTTCCCAATCTGCCCTTGAGAAACATCAAGTTATTCAAAAGAAAATGATGGACTCTCATCGTACTTTATTCAAATCAGAGGAGCGACTCGAGCATGTAAAAGAAACATCTGGCCTCGGGGATGGAAATTTTCCTCCCCCATTACAACATGAATACATCAAAGTGCCCCAAACTGCAGAGGAATTGTGGAAGGAGTCCCTGAATGAAGCAACCATGGTATATGGGCCTCAACCAGTGCAGAAAGATGAAAAGACAGCCACTGAAGCAACTCAGTTTGATAACACTACTGAGTGTGCTGGTTCAAGCTCTACTGAAGTGAACAGAGCTGATGAAGAAAAGTTGACTCCTTATCCAAAGATCGAGACTCTTTATTCGAAAGTGGTGGATGAGGTAAAGCGGGAACGTGTGGTGATGACTACAAGGCCCAATGGTAGGATATTCATGACATCTGGGTCTATGTTTGACCAAGAACCAGATGTTGGCTATGAACTACCATCCTTCTCCTCCAAGTTCAAAGGATTAGGTCATGATGGTGGTTTATCATCTAACATTAAGAGCATGAGGCCCAAGATCACCATCAAGCCTCCAACTTCTGTTCCTATCAAAATTGAAAGGCCAAAGATCACCATTCAGTCTCCAAATGTGAAACCAACAGCTGTAGTGAAGAATGAAAAGCAAACGAGAGTGGTTGTGTCACCCATTTCTTCAGTGGGCTCATGCAGTGGCAAACCAACTTTCTCAAAGAAACCAGTGGGCCCAAAAGGTCAAATGTCTGGTTCTGCTCAGTTTTCAACAAACCAGAAAAGATTCAATGGAAATGGATCAAGGTCAGAAAGATCGAACAACTGGAGATCTAGAGTCTTTCTGAACATGCAACCGAATCTTAATGCCTCTCCATCAAAGCCATGCAGCTCAAACGGTCACACTTCTGACTTCTACCTGACGAAGCAAACTTGCTTTAATTGTGGCAATCCTGGTCACATTGCCCGAAAATGTCTCTATCGCCCCTATGAGCCATATTATCCGCAAAGTCGGAGTGTTTCGTCTCAGGATTCAATAAAGTCTAAGCCAATGAAGGTGCAACCACCTAAGGCAATGAAGACTGTTTCTCCTTCGATAAAACCCTCTGATCAACATTGGGGCGCTGCCAAAGAGCAAAGAAAATTTTCAAATCAAAAATATGTTTTTCCAAATTTTGAAAATTTTCATAAAAAGGTGAAGAAACCGATTTCAAAACAACACAAAGTTGACAAACCTAAAGTTACTCCTGCAAAGGTAACTAAAACTGTTTTGAAAAAGAAACCTGAAATGAAGAAGGTTGAAATACCTAAAGTCACTACTTCAAAGATGACTAAAACAACTTTCAAATCACCTGGTATTTGGAAACCAAAATCAAAGGCAGCTGCAACTCAAATTCCTGATTTTTCAAAGGGCATGTGTTTAAAAGAAGTAACTTTCATTGATTCATCGGGTTTACCCAGAACCACAATGGCCTGGGTTTTAATGGCTAACTCATCTCTCACAGTGTGTAGGAACAGTCAAGGAGGACTTTCATTAACCTTGTTTGTTTGTGATAGTGATTGTTCCAGGAACATGATAGGAGGCATCTCTCTACTACATGACATGAAGGTTTCAATGGAGGGTATGTCTCTATTTGAGAGGTAAATCTGAATAAATCAGCAGAAAAGGTAACATTGTCTGAATTGTTTGTTTCTTGGCTAATTTGATGTGAAGTATGGTTGTGCATGAAACAAAACCCATTTCTGAAATTTTTCAAAAGAAAAACTTTGAAGGTTAGCTTGGCCAATTTTGTCTTATAGTGTGTTAGTGTGTTTACAAAAAAAAAAAAAAAAAAAAAAAAGATGTGTGTTGTTCTTAAAAAATCAAAAAGCAAGGGGAAGAATAGAAAAGATGAAATAGTAGACCCCTAAAAAATTGTGCTTTTTAATTTTTAATCTTTTGTTTGTGTGTTTGAGAAGGTGGGAAGTGAAATAAATTTCCGTTTTGGAGATGGCTGACACGCGTAAGGCTGATGTGAAAGACATGATCCATGGTGATATGCTGGTAGGCTCGGCTCTTAAATCTGAAAAGGTATGCGTTACACATTTAAAGATAACGTATGGCAATTTGTTGGGTAACAGCACTTAGGTTAATTGCATTTCTATTTGACTGCATGTTCAAGTTCCCGATACACACGCTTGTCTCCAAGAGTGTGAAATTGAGCTCAAAAAGTCGGTGTCCCCTCTGCTTTGCGTGAGCAATGACCTGGGGATGCTTCGAATGTATGTAAGGCTCTCCTCTGCTTTGCGTGAGCAATGACCTGGAGTTGTCCATACATACGTGCTTCTATATCACCTAAAATAAAATATATATATATATATATATAAAAAATAAAAAAAATTGCATGTATACACCCAAAAGATGCCAAAGAGCACATCAAAAGAGACCCTCAAGAGTCCAAAACCCTCAGCCTTTGTCACTGATGAGAGCATTATTAAAAATGTTTCAAAAATTCAATTGACTTTGTATATTATCCCAAAAAATCTTTGTGATCTATTCTTTCTCTTCTCAACCAAGTCTCGAGCTCAGTTTCAAACTTCTGGATCAGGTTGTTAAAATATGTGGTAGGGAAGTTATATGCTTGATAGTGTGTAATAACATGTACCTAGGATTTGTTGAAACCCACTTGCTGTTCATAATTAATACACAATAAAAGATAATAAAGTGACAAACAGCCTGATAAAGAAAAGGGTTTGAGTTTAAAGTGGATCGGTATATTGGCAATCACCTGGACATGGTCGAGTAACAGAAGCTGAAAAGGGTTCCTTGGTCAGATTCATACGGTTTGATCCCATAGAAACCCTCTCGTTTAGTAATTTGGTATGTTTGTTTTTATTTTTATTTTTCTTTTGAGTTATCTTAAGTTTTTATTGTTTATTTTCAACGATGGCCAGGTTAAATTAAAGGTTGTAATAAGTTTTTGTGGGTTTTGTGCAAGAAAGTATCACCCCTCCAGAATCTCAGGGGAAGAAAATGTGAAGTGAGTCATTGGGTTCAGGGGAAGTGTTTAAAGGAAACTCGTAATCAATGTTTGGGTTTGTGATTAAGAATGTTGTTCTCCTGCTAACCCAGTAACCAGATATCATATGCTGGTTAGTGTTTGTGTTTGTTCCATGTTGTGCTTGACAGGTTAAGTCAGAAAAAGACAACTCATGGACAAGAAGGTCAAGGACTCAGTTGTCCAAAGCAAGAACTCTGCTGACTGATCAAGTTGAAGAACCAGCCGGAAAAGGACTTACCCTATGCTTAGGGGAAGTTTGTTGGTTGTTCAAGTAAAGCTTCCAAAGATTCAAAAGACACTGTTCGTATGTTGAGGGGAAGCTAAATGCCGTCAGTTCAAGATCTACAATCAATGATGCCAAGATAGAGGTTTTCAACAGTTATCCTCTGAAGTTAATGGCAAGTCATGACAGTTACCATTGATTCAGCAAGGGCCAAAGTTCCGTTCAAAAAGGGGCAAGTGCATGAGAATCCTCCACTCATTACTTGTTCATCCTTAGAAGTCCAAGCTGATGCTGATTGAGATAATGCTCCCAAAAGTCTCACGTTGCTGCCCACTGAAGATTGCTGAAGGAAGGGTCTTCACCAACCCATGCTCAAGCCAAGGAGAAGACGGCATGTCTGTTGATTGAAAGTAGAAGACATTTAATATCACAAGCCAAGGGGAAGATTGTAAGGGAATAATTTGTGGCTTGTGTATTAAATCATCACTTGGTGGACTATTTTGAAGGCCTATGTAATATAATAGGTGTAAAATAGTTGGGTTTTCATTGTATTGGGTCATTGGGCCATTTTGGACATGTTAGGGCCCAATTAGAAAGAGTTTAAGGGGTGTTTAGTGGGCCTGTTTAGTAAAATCCGAAAATTAGGTTTGAGATTTGTTTATCTTTATAAACAAATCTTACTACCCATATGAGAGGCTAGCCAGTTGAAAGAGAGACAAGGATGCTTTTCGGTGTGTAGCGAATCTGTGTACCATACGATTATTTAATCGTGTGCACGAATCAAAGGTGATTAGTATCGTTTGTTTATTTAATTGTGTTCTTCATCGTTTATTGTTTTCATCTTTGTTCTTGAATCAATCAATCGTCGGGATTCCGCACCTTCGATTGATCATTGATATCGTGTAAGGATCATTTTGGGACTTACAAGACTCTATTTTTGTTTTTATCAAACAAAACATAAAGAAATAAAATTGACCAATCAACACGGATACCTTGCAGTTTAGAATTTCAAAAAACTTGCAGGTTAGGAAAATATATCATGAAATGTAAGTTAAGAAGAATACTCCTCCATCAACAACTTTGCAATCGTCGATAGGTCTTCTAGAAGTACCTGCACACTGGTCAAACTGCTTAGTTTTTAACTTGACCCGAAGAGACTGCTTCTGGTTGACCAGTGTCCTGGTTTTGCTTTGAAACCACCTTTGGTTTCCAGAATTGTTGTTGTTTTGGTAATTCATTTTTTGATGAATCAATCACAAGTGGCTGTGATGATGAACCTATATTTTGAACCTTTTGGAAATTAGGAACAAAACGTTTTTGTTTCAGAAAGAATGTAGGCTCACATTCATCAAAAACTCTGCCTTGTTCATCAAAGAACTTTGGTTTGGAAGGTTTACCAAAAACTGGTGTCTTTTGAAATCTTGGATCTGAAACAGTAGGAGTTGGACAATTCGTTTCCATATGTCCTTGTTTACGGCAAATATAACAGATACGTTTAGTTTTGTCCCACCTTTTGGGTGCCTGTATAGATTCACAAACATGAATATCTTGAAGATTATCAAAATATGAATTATATACCTGATGTCGGTGATCATGAACCCACTTGGATGTTGGGCTTCGAGAATAAGAATCATCAGAAGAAAATTTGGCATTCTGATCTTCATGTTTGATGAAACATCAGCTTTCACAAAAACCTCAGAAATCGTTTGAGCATCCACACAATGAAGTGGAAACTCTTTATCGGAGAAAATTTGTTCTGAACCCTTGAGTTCATAAAATTGTTTGGGTTGAACCTTTTCAGCTTTGAAAACCTCCTTCTTCACTTGTTTCAGCTTGACTTTCTTCAAATTTTGTGGTTTTAAAGCTGGAACCTCCTCAGCTTTAGCAGTCTGTGATTTGGAACCTTGACCTTCATCATTTACAGCATTCTTTTGTTGAAAACCCAGACCAACATTCTTTCAAGAAATCTTGTCCACAGAACTAGATGTCATATGACCATTCTTCGTCAGCCTTGAAAATTCATCTTTGACTTCATTAACATTCTTTTGCTCATAGAAAATCGTCTCATCAAAGTCAGGTTGAGAACGAATTTTCTCACTCGAAGTAGCTGATTTTTCATTCTCTGTTGAAAATGAACCATGAACAAAATGTGGAGCTGGTGGCATTTCAGATTTCTTTCCTTTCTTCTTCTTGGCTTTTTTGTTTTTCTTCTTCTTCATAATCTTTTCCTCTTCAGAAATTGATGCTGGAGACTTTGAATAATCAAAATCTTCAACCTTCTCATTTACCACTTTGAATGCTTCTTTAATATTTGCAGGGGTGATGTAGTTTTATCAAACTTTTTTTTTTCAAAATTTGCATCATTTGCTAAGAAGCTAGTGAACAGTTATGAATTTGAGACATTATTCAGCAACCTGTTACCCTTAATGACTTGAACCTTCAAATCAGAAATTTGCAGTTGAGCTTCAGCTAACTCCTTTTTAGTATTAATCAATCGTTTGGCAACTTTATGAGTTTCAAATTTTTGCATACGAAGATTCTCCATCCCTTCAAACAATTCATTCTTCAAGTTAACCTCATTACGCTTTTGGATTTCCAGATTTGCAATTTGCACTTTGTGAAAGTGCGTGAGCGTGCGGATCTTCTACTTAGTCGTAATGAAATCAATGTAATACGAGATGAAACACAAAGAGTAAATACAAATGACTTTGTATTAACCACAGAGATGACCACAGAGTACACTCAGAGAATATGACACTCAATCTTAGA
>JBCNJP010012577.1:0-13626 GCA_039602395.1 Deinandra increscens subsp. villosa | reverse complement strand
AGATCAATTTGGGCTTGTTTAGTTGTATTGGGCTAGTGTTAATATGTAATTGGGCTAATTGTGTAGGGGTATTGGGTCCGAATTGTGTAAGTGGGCTAGGGGTTTTCGTAAATTGTAAAGGGATTGACTTGTTCACCAAGTCAATCTCTACTATAAATAGTCCCCTCCTAGATTGTTTTAGGGTTGTTAGTCTTTTGAGGTGATCAAGTGATTAAAGGTGTAATCGAAATTCTCCATAGAGAATTTCGATCAAGGTGTAGCAAGCAGTCAATTGGTTAATCAAGTGTTCTTCTAATCGGTTTGTCTTTAATTGCTTTCATATACTTTTCGATTATAGTCTTTTACTGTTTTTCTTGAATCAACTAGTTAAACCGGATTCCGCACGGTTTCACTAGTCTAGATATCGCGTGAGGGTTCTATTTGATCCTTACAATTGGTATCAGAGCCAAGAAACGCAAGTTTCGAGGCTCTCGCGATATCAGATTCAAGGTTTTAAGTACTAACGACTTGAGTTTTCTGGTGATTTTCAGCTTTTAGCACTTTCGGAGGTGTTTTGTGCAGGTTACAATTCGTGACAGAAGGTTTCGGAGTGTTTTTGGAG
Organism: Deinandra increscens subsp. villosa; assembly: GCA_039602395.1. Taxonomy (NCBI): domain Eukaryota; kingdom Viridiplantae; phylum Streptophyta; class Magnoliopsida; order Asterales; family Asteraceae; genus Deinandra; species Deinandra increscens. The sequence goes on along the minus strand of JBCNJP010012577.1, from coordinate 13,025 downwards.
CTTTTCGATTCACCTAAGTACTTCTCGATCAGAATTTCTGGTCGAAAAGCCCTCCTCAGCCGCTTTCCTCGATCGAAAAGCCCCCTTTGTGGCTTTTCGATCCACTGCCCTTGCTCGAAAAGTCCCCTAAGTGACTTTTCGACCAAGCCTGCCCAATCGAGAAGTCCCCTTTGTGACTTCTCGATCTGTTTCATCGATCGAAAAGTCCCTTCAGAGACTTTTCGATCCGACCCTTTCGATCGAGAAGTCCCCTTGAGACTTCTCGATCAGTCTTCATTGATCGGAAAGTCCCCTGAGACTTTTCGATCCATCGTGCTCCCTGATCGAAAAGTCCCCCTTCGAGACTTTTCGATCCAGCCTTCACTTTTCGATCAGCATAGGCTTTTCGATCCCAATCCATTTCGATCGAAAAGTACTTTTCGATCAGTCCACCCTTCAGCCGAGAACCACTTTTCGATCAAGACTTTTGATTGTAAACCCACTTTTCGATCCTTAAGCTATGGCCTTCGATATGTCAAGCCTCTCGAGTGCAACCTTGGAAATGGATTCTAAGATTGGGACATCTGCCAGACCGCCACGTCTGATGTCTGGCAAAGATTTTATGAGCTGGAAATACAGATTCGTCAACTATGTCAACTATCATGATGCTAAGATCATGCGATCAATCGAGGTGGGAGACTATGTCCCAACAACTCCGGGGGCACAGGGTCAACCTCCTGTTCCTAAACCCAAGCAAGAATGGATAGATGAGGACTGGGAAAGGGTTGAACGAGATCGAAAGGCTCTAGCTGGCTTAACCATGGCCCTATCCCCGGAAGTTGCTGAAGCATTCAAGGAATACACCTCGGCAAAGACATTGTGGGATGCCCTTATAGCGGCTTATGAGGGAAATGATGACATGAAGGAATCCCGCAAAGAGAGTCTGAGGGAGATGTTTAATGAGTTCAACTATGCCCCGGGTGAGAATATTGAGACGTTACTTCAGCGGTTTATCAAGATAGTCACTGGAATGAAGGATGCTGGAGTAACATACACTCAAGTGGAGGTCAACAGAAAGCTCGTTAACTCTCTTCCACCTAATTGGGACAGCACTATTGAGCTAATTGAGAAGACTGTTCAAATGTCCACCGCATCACTAAATGAGCTTATGTCCACAATCAGAGCATATGAGGAGAAGAAACAAAAGAGGGCCAGAAAGTCTGGTAATGGAGCTTTCATGAATCAATTAAACCAAGCTTTCATTTCTCAGCCAGCTGTCGCTCCAGCCAATCCACCCTCAACCCCAATGGGATTCATTGCACAAGCTACTGGTTCAAGCTCATCTGGAGCATCAAACATTGTCTCACTGGATGTAAATGCACTAACCAAAGATCCCAGCTTTGCTCTTGGAGTGGGAATTATGAGTTGCTATCAGGCACTCGTGGCAGGCTCACTTCTTCCCACGGATCTGTCACCTGATGATGTGAATCAAGTGAATCCTGATGATCTAGAGCATATGGACATATCGTATCAGATGGGAATGTCTGCCCTCCGTGCAAGACAGTTCATGGCAAAGAAGGGACAGAAGGATTGGAATGGGGGAAAAGGAATCAAGTTGAGCTTTAATAAGGCTAATTTGAGGTGTTATAACTGCAATGAGTATGGGCACTATGCCAGAGAGTGCACTAAACCGAAAGTGGATAGAGAAGGCAAGACTGATAGCAGAAGTGAGAACATGAAGAAGGAGACTGGAAAGAATGATAAGGCACTGGTGGTTCAGCATACGCCAGGATATGACTGGACACCTCAGGTGGAGGACCTCAGTCTTACACTTGACCATGTGGCCCTGTTAGCTAAAGAGGAAGCACAAAAGGAAGAAGCTGAGGAATATCAACATGCATTCATGGCAGACATCACTCCAGGATCCTCCGCAAGCAGCTCTGAGGTATGTCTCAACTCCAAATGTCAAACCATTCTTACTGAATCTAAAGAATGGCAAACTAAGTTTTTCAATGAAACCCTAAATCGTGAATTTGTTGATAGAGAATTGAGAGAATATAAGGGTAGAAGTAAAAACTTAAGTGAGAAACTTGAGGCTGCTAAAATTGACATAAAAAACCTCCAAAGAGACTTAAGTAACAAAAACACATATCTGACTGTTGCTAATGAAGAAATTGCCACATTAAAAACTGAACTTGAGCAACTTAAAGGGCAATTAGAAACATCACAAACCAAAGTTGAGCGAAATGATAAGATTGTGTCTGAAATGATGAAGGCTAGCTCACTTTTCTATAACACAGACACCCGTATGCGTCATTTAAAAGCCAACTCTGGTTTGGGACTCGGTACTGAAATCAAAGATGAAAAATCCACTCATACAGTACCAATGCCATTAATGCATGATATGATCTCAGATTATGAGGTTTCCAAGACCAACTTGGATGCTAAAGCTGAGATCGAAAAGAAATTGGCAGCTTGTCCAATTAAAATTTCTGCACCTGTTTCTAACCAGACTAACCCTTTTACTTCTTGTGCAGATAAAGGTAAACATGAAGCAGGGGTAATAAAATGCCAGGAGTCCACTAAAAGTCCCTTGAAGTCTGAAGTTGATTTTTCTGTTCAAAATTCTGTTTTTGAGAAAACTGAAACTTTTGTTATGTCTGAGTCAAACACCTCTAAGTCGTCTGAGTCTAATGATTGTGCTAAATTTTCTGTTTGTGGTGTGTTTAATGTTGGTAAAGGTGATTTGAAACCTGTGAAACCCCTTAGAACAGTTAGAATCTTAAGAAGGGGTAAGGGACCACAAGCTGATGGTCCCAAACCCACAGGTGATGTGAAGAAATCTGAGGACAGTGTGACCTGTCCCATTAAAAATGTGCAGAAAGTACGGGATGCAAAACCACAAGATTTTGTCCCGTACCCCGAGGTCAATTCTGCATATGACCAATTTCAACCTGTACAGCGGGAGTATGTTCTGACCACAAAGCCCCATGGTAAAGCCCTTTGGATCCACAAGAATGCTTCAAAGCCAACTTGGAAATCCACTGGGCGGAACCAACCACAGGCTCCCATGTACCCAAGGAAACAGTCCTGCCATGTGTGTGGCCAACCAGGACACATGGCAAGAAACTGTCTGCACCGACCCTATGAGCCCTACTACCCTAAGAAGGTCCAACAAAAGACTGTTCCTTTGAGTCAAACACACGTTGGCACAAAGCCCAAAGTTGGACCTTCAAATCAAAAGGTGCAGAAGTTCACATTCCCACCATCACAGGCGGGAATTCATTCTAGACCAAAGGCTAAGTCTGCATCGTCAAACCAAAAGGTGCAGCCAGGCCCAACACAGGTCCACAAACAGGGGCCAAAGCCTAAGTCACCCAATCAGACATCTCAAAAAGTGAAAAATAAGGTAAATAACAATAAGATATCCAAACCTGAGGAAGACCAATAACACCCATGACACAAAGCCGATGGGTATTGAAGTGTTCCCGATGATTAATCCGAAGAAGAAATTGTCAGATCAGATGCCATTCGGAGAGAAGTTTGGAGAGTTTGCTGAAATTGTGAGAGAAGAGGTTCCGGTTAACAGAAATGCAACTGTGGATGAAGAACATTATATGACCCCTCAACAACAGAAAGTGGTTGATCTTCCAGATGACTCTGATTGGGAAGAGTTTGATTTGCAAGATGTGCGGATTGGAGCACTTAACTTTGAAGGTGACGAGTCAATCAACTATGATACGTATCTGGACGATGTTGACATCCCGGAAGATGAGACTGAGATAACTGAGACTCCATTGATCAGAAAACGGAAAGCCACAGAGGATCCTCCCCTCGGTGCTTCTGTTACATTTGATGAGACTGATGAGACTGATGAGACAGAAACTGTGTCTGCTGCTACACCTCACCACACAGAAGGCCCAAATGACCCAAGAAGAAGAAGACTTGATTCGTATGTACCACCAGTCACAAGTTCAAGTGCTGGTCCATCTTCTTCACAGCCCACAGCTCAAGATAAGGGGAAGGCAGTAGAAACCCCAGAGTTCAGATTAGAGAAGGAACTCAGAGCTGAAATAGCCGATTTGAAAGCCCAGAATGATACCCAGAGTGAAGTTATTGGTGATCTGATAGATATTCAGAAGGTGCACAATACTGAATTGGAGAATCAGAAGAAAGTTAACAGAGAGTTCACAAGGCAGTTGAGAGAACTTCACAAGCTGATCAGGCAGCTAAATTCAGAGAAATCTAAGCAGGGAGATAAAACAGAAAGAGGTTCAGGTGCAGGTGATTCCTCTCAGTCACCAGTGTTTGATTTTGAAGCTGATATTCCTGAGGATACACAACCAGTATTGCCAGAAGCCTCTAGTGAAGCCAAAGATACCAGAGATAGAGATTATATGACTGTTCCCGCTTCAGATTTTGATGGAGGTTGGGAGTCACAAACGTTTGCCTATCCACCTGAGAGGTATCTCATTCAACTAGGAGAGCATTATCATGATAGACAAGGCATTACTGCACCAGTCAAGACGTGGATGTTTGATGGTGAAAAGAACATGTTCGTAGTACGAAGAAGGGGTCAGTATCCATTGGAGTATTACAAAAGCTGGACCCAATTCTACTCCTGGACGAATGTGGATTTGACTATGATGTATCAGGCTCCATTCTCCAACCCGTCAAACAATGATCAGGCTACATATTTCTATAAGAAATTGGAGAAAGCAGTGAGGAGCAAGTTCAGGAAGTTTGAGGAGTTTCCTCACAAGAAGTCGTATGTGATGAAATACAGGAAAGTGTTCAAATGGGATGGTAAGAAGAGTATCCCAGGGAAGGAAGATGAGAAGCTCAAGAAATTTACAAATGTCTTGTATCCTCCCACAGACAAGACAAAGACTATTCCTCTTCCCTTGAGACATCCTGAAGACTGTCTGCATGACTTTCAGACATGGGCATACAGTGATTATTCTGGTGAAGCAAAGATTCTCTGCAAGTCCCAGACCATCAATGTCATGGAAGTTCATGATCTGATGCGGTTCCACAAGAAAGACATCCTGGTCTTATCTAAACATCAGATTGAGTGTAGCCCAGACACTGAAGAGTATGCTAAGTGTTACACTCGGGCAGTAGCTGAGATCATAGCCAAGGAGCTCTGGTATGATCCGACAACTGTGAATTTATCCAAGAAGTTCAGAATGTGAAGATCGTCTAATGCTAAAGCCTAGGGGAAGATTGTAGAGACCTGAAATTTAAGGCTTTTGCATTAGATCAATTTGGGCTTGTTTAGTTGTATTGGGCTAGTGATAATATGTAATTGGGCTAATTGTGTAGGGGTATTGGGTCCGAATTGTGTAAGTGGGCTAGGGGTTTTCGTAAATTGTAAAGGGATTGACTTGTTCACCAAGTCAATCTCTACTATAAATAGTCCTCTCCTAGATTGTTTTAGGGTTGTTAGTCTTTTGAGGTGATCAAGTGATTAAAGGTGTAATCGAAATTCTCTATAGAGAATTTCGATCAAGGTGTTTGCAGTAATCAAGTGTTCTTCTAATCGGTTTGTCTTTAATTGCTTTCATATACTTTTCGATTTTAGTCTTTTACTGTTTTTCTTGAATCAACTAGTTAAACCGGATGCCGCACGGTTTCACTAGTCTAGATATCGCGTGAGGGTTCTTTTTGATCCTTACAATCCATGCCATGTATGATGTGATTTGACTAGATCTATGCCATGTATGATGTAATTTGACTAGATCTGTGCCATGTATGATGCAACTTGATTAAATTCATGCCATGTATGATGTGTCATGTCTAGATCTAGGATTTCCATGATAAATATAGGGTTTAATTGGTTGAAATGATATATCTTGATGCTAGATAACTAGGTTGACTTATGTTTACTTTTATATTGAATCCTATGATTATACCAATAGCTTTATGATCGACCCATCTATCATAACGTACGTATCACCTCGTCGAACCACCAACGACTCGTCGATTCGGTTGTGTCGTGAAATCTATATATTCACTTACTTATTTATCTTTTTTCCTCTATCTCATCTAGTCGTCAAAGTTGTGTTCGGGGTTATCCGTCTCGTCTCAAGGTGTCATTATATCTTTTGTGTCTCCATACCAGGTGAGTATTCATAGCTCCTCTTTCATTTTAATGTTTCTGGGTGTAACATGTATTAGTATTAAAAACCCTAAACTCTTTATTATGTAAAATTATATGCTATTCTATGTGCTTTATGTGTGATATTCTATTGTGTGATACTTGTTGGATTCTATGTGTGGATATTCGCTAATCGTTAATCGTTAATCGCTAATCGCTAATCGCATATGTACCATCAACCATCAAGTCGTGGCAACAATGATAGATCTATTTGCTGACAACCCACCTGGTCTGCCTCACATGTGGTGCCGGGTGATTGATCTCTTACTGTCTAGGTTTGGTGCACATCACTTATATGACTTGTTGATCATAATGGGATATTATCGCATGACTCATTGAATCGCAATGTTTTAATCTATGTAGTACTCTAAACCTATGTTTATTCACCAACTATTCGTAGTAGACTAATCTATGTAGTACTCTAAACCTATGTTTACTCACCAACTATTTGTAGTTAACCTTTATTTTATATATGTTGCAGGATTTGCTGTTTGAATATATATATATATATATATATATATATATATATATATATATATATATATATATATATAATAAAACTCTACTATTTCTCTATGTTCGTAGCATGTTTCTCCCCCGAAGGAGATACTTAAAACACTGGTTGGTGAACTCACATTTGGGTGCTCGGCAAGATCAAAATGAAAATGAGAGTGATAAGTTTCTAAGATTCACCTAATATGTAAAATGTGTTAGTGATTTTGTTTTAGTGGGTCAAGGTCTGTTGTACCCCACAACTTCCAAGTATTATAACAGTGGACTACATTGTAAGACACTCTATGTTCTATTAAGTTGGACCCGACAACATGTTAGTGACTCATTTACAAAGCGTTCACCAAATTAGTTTAGCTTTTCAAATTAGGAAAGTTTATAATTTAAGAAAGTTTCCACCAATAGTAAGTTTCCATAAATAACATGCCATGCACATAACGAACCAATTCACATAACAAGTAGTTATTTATCATTCATATGCTTTACCGCAACTACTAATCATGTTGCACTATTTACAACCAAGCTTTACTAGATGTTGCATGCGAAAAGTTTCATACGATATCATTGTGCGCCGATGTTTATGACGTCATGGCTGCAACGGTTGGGGTGTGACACATAACACTACTTTATATGGCAATATTTATTTCATCGATTGTTGTAGACGAGTATGTCGGTTCATACTCCGTTGGGTAGGGTTAAGACTATGTCATGTTTGTATGTCTATCTACAACAATGTAACAATCAACGAGTGGAAAATCATTGATGCGTTGTTATCTTGATACATTTAAACATGCATACATACATTATTTTCCCTCTTGAGAATGTGTCTGGTTGACTATGTTTATACCATTTGGAGTAGATGCACTAAATTCATTCGGATGGGTTTCATTCAAAAGACAACAAAGGTATTTAGATAAAAGTTCATCTCTATGAAGGAGTTATAAAGTTCTTAAAACATAGTTAACCATGATGGAATCCACTTACTTCATATGCTTCTACTCATGCAAAGTTACATGCAAGTAAACATTTCAAAAACAATAATACAAGTCAAAAAATAAAGATTAAGTTTGTTGAAATTTCTATCCAATAGAATGTAAAATGTAATCTCTTATGTGAATGACGACTCTCCCTGGTCATTACCATTACTACCATTTTCTGTTTCACCACCATTACAACCATTTTCTGGTGAAGTAGACGCGTCTGGTGTTTTCATGCTAGAAGATGATACCGACTCAGTTGGTTCAATATCTTTAGATGACGAATTAAGGAGCATCGCACCAAGTGCAGTCTCAGGTTGAGTGGACATCATGTTGTCTACTTGGTTAATAAGCACATCTCCAATCACCTCATCCCTCATAAACACTTCCGGCTCTTCATGTGCAATTTCATATAATTGCTTGTGAAGTCGCTCTACCGACGATAAAACAATTTGATCCAAGTTGGATCTTCTACGCCTAGGAACGTTCTTAAAATCTGGGTCACTTGGTCCTACAATGCCGAAACAAGTCAGTAAACTTATGGCAATACAAATGAATATCTATCATAGACTACTATGTAGAACAAAAACAATTTCAAAACACATCATTAAGACGTTCGATGAAGATCATATATATAGGATAAATGAAAAAGAAAACAATAGATAATATTGTAATAAAATAACTTTAAAACACATCATTAAGATATATGATAGCTACCAAATATATAGTATATAATTTATAATATAAACAACAAAAATTATGCATTAGTCTGAAGAAATGAGGTGATGAATCAATGATAAACCTTATCTCTAGCTTATATCTATTAGACAATAAACTTTTACTAAAGACCTTACTTATAATAATAATATATGTCATAATACATATTATAATAAATACTTCCAATGCAACTAGACATATATATCTATACTATATTATAATATATTTAAGGATGACAAAATTTTATTTATACATTAATTTTTAAGTGTTCAAGGGGACAAATTGTTTGTTATGAATATGACCATCTTAATTATTTTTAAATATGTATACCATATTATATATATAACAATGAATTTGAAAGATTAATAGTATACTTTTCATTTCTTATAGTTTGGTCATCACACTTTGAGGCTTTGATGCTTTCTACCCCTTAAACTTTTACAATTTGTTTTTTTAACGAAATAGTAAACTTTTGGTTTTCATAGTTTGGCCCCATGCAGTTAATACGGCCGATATCCCACCGGGATATCGGTTTACCGATAATATCGGGCGAATCAGCCGATATATCGCCGTATTTTGAACCAAAAATTCGGTGATATTTCAGAAAAATACGGTAGGTCGAATTTTCTTCTCTTTTTTTGACCAAATAGTCAAAATATTATATATAACAATGAAATTTGAAAGATTAATAGTATACTTTTCATTTCTTATAGTTTGGTCATCACACTTTGAGGCTTTGATGCTTTCTACCCCCTAAACTTTTACAATTTGTTTTCTTAACGAAATAGTAAACTTTTGGTTTTCATAGTTTGGCCCCATGCAGTTAATACGGCCGATATCCCACCGGGATATCGGTTTACCGATAATATCGGTCGAATCAGCCGATATATCGCCGTATTTTGAACCAAAAATTCGGTGATATTTCAGAAAAATACGGTAGGTCGAATTTTCTTCTCTTTTTTTGACCAAATAGTCAAAATATTATTCCAAAAAACGAGTCTCACACGGATCTGTGTTTTTGAGCTGTATTCGTGTCCGCAGGTCGTGCGGGCACGAGTTTGATTCTTTGAGCCAAACTCCCAATTTCTGCACCCCCCCCCCCTGCGCGAAGGTAGTAGCCGGAGTAAAACATAGCACAAGATTTAAATCTTTCTTGGATGATTTCCCCTTAAAACCATACATTGTTTTGTCTACCTACCAATGTGGGATATGTGTAACCTTTTGAGATTAACATCTCATTCACACACACACACTTTTCCAACTATATATACATATATATATATATATATATATATATATATATATATATATATATATATATATATATATATATAGGGAAAGGATCATGCGAAAACCCATTTATTTTGTGGAAACGTGAAAACCACTTTAAAACCTTTATAACTTTTTCATACGTTAATGTTTTTTCATGAAATTTGCGCCAAAAGTCTTAGAATTACGTTATCTTTAATTCTATAAAAACCAAAAACAAAAAAAAAACGTTTTTTTATTTATTTATTTATTTTTTTCGTTTTTGGTACACATGTGTACCACAATAAAAAAACTCAAAATTTAATATGAGTTACTAATAGTTTTAAAAGAAAATTGCACCCTAATTATTATAGTTTTATTATCTTTATATCTAAAGAAAAAAATAACATTTTATGATTTTTTAAGTATTGCTACACATGTGTACTATGTTTAATTATCATTCGTAACATAAATCTTTTATTGTTTTTAGTATGTTTTTAATATATTTTTAACATAAGGAGTGTTTTTATACTTTATAATTCGTTTTTGTGTAGTAGTGGTGATGATGGTACACATGTGTACCAAAAACGGAAAAAAAAACGTTTTTTTTTTTACGTTTTTTTTTTAAATATTGTTTTCCAGAGTTATAGATAACGTAATTCTAAGACATTTGGCGCAAATTTCATGAATAAACATTAACGTATAAAGAAGTTATGTAGGTTTTAAAGTGGTTTTCACGTTTTCACAAAATAAAGGGTTTTCATAGGATCCTTCCCCTATATATATATATATATATATATATAATTTTAATTTATATAACTATATATTAAAATGACCGATATCCCACCGATATTTCACCGAGATAACCGATATATCGTATATCGGTCCTCGACCGTATTCCGAATTTTTACCGTATTAACTGCATAGGTTTGGCCACATATGTTCATACTCTTAGGTTTTGTATTCTTTAACTTTTAAAGTTTTTTTGTTTTAAGTTTTGTTGTCTTCTACTTTAGCCACGAAACTTTTAACTTTTCTACTTTCGTTTTTGGTATATTTTTATAATTTTATAGTTTCTTTACAAGACTTTTACGTTTTATACCCCTTAACTTTTTTACCCTCTAACTTTTAAAGTTTATTTTTTTGTTTTAAGTTTTGTTTTTTTCTACTTTGGCCACGAAACTTTAAACTTTTCTACTTTTATTTTTAGTATTTTTTTATAGTTTTATATTTTCACCACGAGACTTTTAGACTTTTATGTTTTATATCTCTTAACTTAGTATATTTTTATAGTTTTATACTTTCACCACGAGACTTTTAGATTTTTACGTTTTATACTCCTTAACTTTTAAACCCTTTAACTTATAAATAAAGACCCAAGCATGGACCAAACTGCAGCATACGAGTTCGGTCTTTTTTCTGTCAAGTTTTCGGTCCTTTAAAAAGCCCGAGACCCACCACCATTATTTTAATCACTTTGATCGTTGAAGACTTGAAGCCAATACAGAGGTTTTAATGCTATAAATATAGTCTCCAATGCATAATATGAAGTAATTATTGTTCAAAAAATGCTATTTTGTTCATTTCTTCTTAACAAGTACAAAGTCGATGTTAGAAGCAATCGACTTTGGAGCAATAAACGCATTAGAGATTGCTTCTTACAAACACTATTTAGTTCATTTGTTATTTAAAGTAACATAATCTCTTGTCTAAATCGATGGTAATTATGACGATAAATTGATGCATATTTATCATTTCTTCTTTGTGTTAACTTTATGTATATAAGGTGTTCTATGAAATGCTTGTGTAAATTTTTTTGTTAAAAAATAGTTAAATTTGGATTAATCACACTTATTTGCTTTGTATTGGTCAATTAAAAAATGGATTTGAGATTCAATGAGTTCAGATGCTATAATTATTGATATATGATAGTAAGATTTGGTAATTCTAATTGTGATATATTATCTAGAGTAAATTACGGATTTCGTCCCTGTGGTTTGTATGAATTTCGGGTTTCGTCCTTAGGTTTCATTTATTACGGATATGATCCCAAACGTTTGCCAAACCGTATCGGATTTAGTCCCTGACATGGATGTCCGTTAGAATTTTCTGTTAAATGAGTATGAAATGACATTTATACCCCTCCTTTTATATTAAAAAAAAAAACAACTACAATTAAATCCTCAAATCTCGTCTCCCCCAAATCACAACCCACGAGTTGTTTCTTCAATCGTGTTAAGAGGGCTCATGAATCTGATTTTCAAGAGGAACGAGATGCAGACCTGGTACAATTATAATCGCATGTGTGCTCTTTCTCATTTGTTTCGATCGAACCATTGCTACTTCCATTGTTCATCAACCGTACGTATTCCTGATTTCCGATCGACGCCTCCCCGTCCTCCCTCGCAGCAAACTTGATTGGAATCACAAAATTAAACACACCATTGTGCTTGATATCGAAAACCACAAGATCCATATTATTGAGATGTTTTGATGAAGTTTTGAAGATCCGAGCATGAACATGGGGGTAGCGACGAAGAAGATGATTTTAACAAAACGAAAAACGGGAATTGAAGTTAACTGAAATCGGGGTGAGACGTTGGAAAACCCAGAAATGTTGATCCTACATCAGTTCATCTTTTTAGTTGTTCTAACTGAAATTGGGGTTAGATGATAAATGATGATGGAAAGATTTGCAGTTCATCTCTGGATAAAATCTTCCAAAAATCGTATGTGCACCACCGGATCAAATCTTATCTGCTACACCAGATCAAATCTAGTTTTGGCACCGCTTTGGATTCCTCACTTTTTAAATTAAAACGGATTCCTGACTATCGGCCGGCGGAATTATCGGGCGGAGGGCGGACCCGGAGATGTTGTGGCGGTGTTGTTGCGTCGGTATTGTTGTGGTGATTGGTGCTATATGAAATGGTGGTGGCCGGACATGGAGGTTATACGTGATCGCCGGAGATGGTTCATCCTGTCTCCTTTTGATCGGAAATTCGTGGGAGCCAACGGTGGCGGTGATGGTTTTATTTATATAATTTTAATCTGATGGTGGCATGACGGAATTGGGGGTTATGGTGGAGATGGGACGGTGGTGGACGGTGATACAGAAGAAGGGGCATGAGGTGGGTCAACATTTCAATGGGGTGGGTCTGCATTTAAATATTTTTAAATATCAATTTACTTTTGAAAGTGTTATTTTATATAAGGGTATAATGGTCATTCTATATGTATTTAACGGATTTTTTTAACATTCGTTGGGGTCAGGGACGAAATCCGTAACGGTTTGGCAAACGTTTGGGACCATATCCGTAATAAATGAAACCTAAGGACGAAACTCGAAATTCATGCAAACCACAAGGACGAAATCCGTAATTTACTCTATTATCTATATATCTATATATATATATAAGTTATAGTTAATTCTA
>JBCNJP010012576.1:0-13627 GCA_039602395.1 Deinandra increscens subsp. villosa | reverse complement strand
TGACAACCTTGAGACAAGAGCCGTGATGTTTTCATTCTCGTAATGCTGAAAGTTGTCAAACTCCTTACTCAAAACCTTCTTCCGACTTTTCTTGTATTGATCATTCCCCTCACACCTTGCTGAATTGTTTTGATTTCTTGCATGTACTAAATTGATGTAACAACTCAGTGGGTAATGTCATTGTAAGATAAACGAAAGCCTTTTGTTCAAGCTCATATGATTTTCATTCAACTATGTCGAAGGTATGAACTTCTTTGAAATCTCCTCGATCAGTTGGATGTTGATAAAGCTTCTTGATTGGAATCCACAAATCGATATCATTCGTACTTATATAAGTCGAAAATCGTTGCTTCCAATTTTGTTAAACTTCTAGCTTTAACAACTTGGGAACTTTCTGACTTGTTCCAATTTCGTTGTCAAAATTCATCATAGTTTGCATTGCGTTTTGCATAGCGGCAAAAGCTTGAAATTCCGACATTCTTGAAAAATTCCAATTCTGATTTGCCGAACCTTCAACGAACCTTGTTGTGCCGAACTCTTGCCGAAAGCTTGCCGAACTCTCTCTGAACCCTTTCCGAATTCGTTTCGAACACAAAACCAACCGAACCTTGACCGAACCTCTCACGAACCACAAAATCTCCGAACATTGACCGAACACTGAACGAACCTTGTGCAAACACTTGACGAACTCTATACGAACTAGAACTTCGGAATGACGAACCCTCACCGAACTCTAGCCGAACTTGAAGTTCGGAGCATTGCCGAACGTGAACAATAACCGCCGAACCTCAACATTTTCACTCAAAAATTTCGATTTTGGACTGATTTTGACGAGATTTGCAGCAATGAATCAGAAAAAATGATAAGGAACGATTTAAGAGCAAAAATTTCACAAAAACTGCTAACAAAATGATCAAGAACTCGTGAAAACACTCAAAAATCACCAAAAATCACACGTTTTGTTTCAAAAACTCCGAGAATAGCAACCACAGATCAGTAGAATGAACCAGAAAGCTCTGATGCCACTTGAAAAGTCGTGAGTATCGGATCGTCTACTCAATCTAGCTATATCGGATACAAAACGAGTAATTAAGAGTTGTTTTGTTGATCAAAGAACAATTACAACTGAAGACACTTAGAACACAGACTCAGAGAATCACACTACAGAAACACACACTTAACACTCTCTCAGTCTATCAATCGTACACAAAACAACGACCAAATTCCTATTTATATACTGTTGGTCGAACCCTGTCCGAACTCCAGGTTCGGCAGGTCCGAACTCCAGGTTCGGCAGGCAACAAACCTAGCTTGAACTTGATCTTGTCTTGTCTTGAATCTTCACACAACATTGTCTGATTGGATACATCACACGACGCACATACTAGGTATCAACAATGATTATTCGATTCACGTTCGACTAGTTTCATACGAATCCGAATCAATTCAAATTTTGTTTTAAAAGTTCAAAATTCAAATAATTCGATTCGATGAACACCAATGAATGGATGCATCTCCTATATTAAAGAAACAAAGTTGGATTTAACCAAATAAATAGCCACATATGGGTTAGTCCTTCCCACACCATTTTACCATTTAGGAAGTCGCAAACGTAACTTATGTCTCTGAATGTCTGAACAACCTCTTCCCTCATAGATAGCTTCCTGGATGAGAAAAGTGACACCACAAACCGTTGTGACAAGCACAATGGTGCTACCATATTCTAGAGTGACTGCTAGGTCTATTATTTTGTGACTGACATTTAAATCAATCACTAATCAACAATCTCTCTTAAAAAAAGTCACCAAACTATCATTAAGCCAGAAGATTAGCAGTACTTTTTTTTAACGGCGTTTGAAACTCCCACCAGGCCACCAATACCCAAATGAGCTTTCTTCAAACATGATTGCAATTGTCTATACTGAATTTGACGTTTTTAAGTTTAACTCACCCATACATACCTTCAAGAAGAAAACCTTTCGCTTAAGTCAAATTTTAAACTTGAAATCTTAAAGATTATAAACCCTCGATCATTATTCCTTTAGAAGGAAACTAGGAGACCACCTGTACTTATAACCGGAATTTGATGACAAGAAACAAGAGAGAAACAAAAAATCATTATAATCAGGCCCAAAAGAAAAAACGTGTTTTTGGGCCATGAATCTCATACTTGAGCTGACCAAATTTCTATAACCATTGAAGTTCCATCCGCTAACGCTGTGTTTCCGAGTCTCATCTAACGAAGGAAGGGGAGGGAAGTGGAAGGAAGTAAAAGGAAACATAAAAAAAGTGTGTTCTTTAGTTTTTTTAATGGAGGGAAGTGGAGAGAAGGGGAGGGAAGTAGAGGGGAATTTGGTGTCAATATCCATCCTTCCAAATTGGAAGGATTTGGAGAGAAAGTTAAGTGATCAAAATTGATTTCTTTTACAATTACTAATTTACCCTCAATATCTCACAAATACTTGTTCAATATTTTCCCTAATCTCACGTTTATTTCCTTCTACCAATCTACACGTTCAATGCTGTATTCTCGCTGAAGTCTTTCTCTTCAACAATTCAAAGACTTTTGATAGAGTTCGTTCGGAATATTACGGTACGTAATCAAACCTTGTACGTTGTTTTATGTGATCTTGGATATTCGTTAAGTATGTAATCAAACTATTCGTTCGGAATAGTTGCTATTCTTGTTTCTGATGTTGGATTTATATGTTTGGAATATTAGTGAAAACATTATATGTTTAGAATATTAGTTGTTGTTCGTATATGTGAAGACTTGTTATATTTATGTTAGATTAATTTCTTATTAAGATTAGTAATAAAATGACAGGTGTGCTTTATCAAATTTCGGAATAAAGGCTCTCTTAATGTAATTTGTGTGTGATTGTGTTTATTCGTATGACACTATGAATTGTTTAAAGTTGGTTTAAATGTCAACATGTCCAGGCTATTATTTATAAAAGTTGGAGTGTTTTCTATCTTATATAATTAAAAGGGTATAATAGTAAAATGGTTATTTTCTATTCCCTTCCATCTAACTCTGGAACACACAAAAGGTTATTTTCTATTCCCTTCCATCTAACTCTGGAACACACAAAAAAATCATCTTCCTTTCCTTTCCTTTAAACTTGGGAACACGGATCACATCATTTACTTCCCTTTCTTTTCCTTTCTTTTCTCTCCTTCACTTAACTTTATTTTCTCTTCTCTCCTTAAATAAACTCGGGAACACAAGCATTACTTTTTTTAACGGCGTTTGGAACTCCCACCAGGCCACCAATACCCAAATGAGCTTTCTTCAAACATGATTGCAATTGTCTATACTGAGTTTGACGTTTTTAAGTTTAACTCACCCATACATATCTTCAAGAAGAAAACCTTTCACTTAAGTCAAATTATAAACTTGAAATCTCAAAGATTATAAACCCTTGATCATTATTCATTTAGAAGGAAACTAGGAGACCACCTGTACTTATAACCAGAATTTGATGACAAGAAACAGAAGAGAAACAAAAAATCATGAGTTAATTACGATTTGCATCCCTGTGGTTTGGCGATGTATGCAATGGCGGACAATAGTTCCATTTCCTTCAAAATGTTGCCCTGCGATATGAATCCCTGACCCTAACTCTGTTAATTTATACCGTTTAATGTAAGGGTATTTTTGAAAATGCACCCCACTTGACTTTATCACCTAACTTTTTACCAGATTTCTCTAAAGTCACTCTCGCACTCGTCACTCTAAAAAAAAACCTAACGTCACTCTCCCTCACTCTCCCACTCGACACTCTCGAAAACCTTTTCAATTTCCCTCGATAACCTCCGATCAAACCACCGGCGACCTCGGTTGCATGAACCGATTGACCTATTAGACATCAAGGATCGTTCTGACTATGTGGGAGATCCGTTCTCCCGAAGTTGAAGTTTTTGATCCTACCGAAATTTATGGTATGTTTCTACGAAAATTATGGTACATTATGCTTAGTTTTCTGGTAAATCACATATGTAAGATGTTTCTAACCATTTATTTGTTTTAATCTCAGCAAATGAACCTAGTTTTTTCTCCTTCAAAATCCACCATGGGGGAGAGTTTATCAACTGTCCAGGAATGAAGTATGTCAGAGGACATGTTGCATATGTGGATATGATTGATGCTGATGAGTTTTCCGTACACGATTTAGATCGTATGCTTCAACTGATAGGTTATCCAAAGCAAGAGGTAATGTTCTATTACTACAAAATTCCAACAGAGGACTTGAATATCGGTTTGAAGCCTCTTGGTAATGATCTGGATGTCTTAGGCATATGCCGGTATGTGGGTAGATTTAAGCTTATTAATGTTTACACTGAGCATGGGACTACCCGGTTGAATACTTATTTTCAGCAAACTGTACCAACTTCTAGTGTTATTATTCAAGAAATTAATGATGATGAGGCTGGTCCCTCTAATCCTAGAGTATTACAGATTGGATGGGAACCACAAGAAGAAATAGATTTGGTAATAGGGGATGTAGACAATGTTCAGGGAGATCATGATGTTGCTGATGTAGTTGATCATGTAGTTGCTAATTTAGGGAGTCAAGAAGATGTAGGTGAATTAGGCAGTGCTGATGGTGATGTTGAACTAGTCAATGTTGAACCTGCTATGGTGCAAGAGGATGATGATCCATTTGAGGATCTTGATGAGTCTCTGGCAAATAGTTACAACCATGGTGAGGTGACTGAGAATATTGATCAAGTGTACAAGCCTATGAATGAGCATGTGGAATCAAACACTGATTTTCAACCCAATGTAGGTAATGAAGGTGTTGTTGATGGTCACAATATGATCGCTAATAATGAAATATTTCTGGCAGGATTTGTATCCACCTATGAGGCTGATGATGTTAAGGGGAGTGATGGTGAGAACAATAAGGCTTATGATGTTGAGGATAGTGAAAATGATGATGATGTTGAGGATAGTGAAAATGATGATGATGAGGTTGAGGGGAGTGATGGTGATTCTGATGACTCAGATTTCAAGGTGGATGAGGATAACATAATAGAGGATGTTGCAGTTGACATGGAGCATTTCAATGCTAATGTGGATTTCAATTTTGAAAAGGCAGCAGAGATGCTTGATGATAATGAGGAACTTGAAGAAGTAGACTTAGAAAATTTTGAAAGTTTAGAATCTGAGAATGAAACTGCTTTGGGTAAGGGTCTTTAAAAATTGAAGAAGAGTAAAGCAAACTGGAAGGCAGATTACACATCTCCTTTCTATGTTGGTCAAACTGTATTGTGTAAGGAAGAGATCACTGATATGGTTGTAAGAAGTGCTGTTAATATTAGAAGGCAATTAGTGTTTTACAAGAATGATGGATGTAGAATTAGAGTTGTTTGTCATGGTATTAATCCAGATAAGGTTTGTAAGGATATAACACAACTTGAAGAATCTTCTAGTGGGTCCAAGAGAAGTAATAAGACAACAAAAGGGGTAGGTTGTAGTGACTTAAGTAATGTACCTACCAAGAAAAGATTCCCTCACCCAACATGTCCTTGGGTTTTACATGTTTCAAGAAAAAATAATGATACTTTATGGTGTGTGAAGACTTTTCATTGTGAACACAACTACATGACCACAAGAATCGTGAGGCTTTATACTGTTTCAGCTATTGCCAAAGAAATTGAACCAATAATTGAGGCAAACCCTACCATACCAGTAAAGTCTCTACAACAGCATCTACATCAGCTACATCAAATCAATGTTTCAAGTTCTAAAGTTTTCAGGGCAAAAGCTATGGCTTCCCAGAAATTGAATGGTGATTATTTGGCTCAGTATCACAAACTAAGGGATTATTCTGAAGAGTTAATTAGATCAAACCCTGGGACAAGTGTTAAGATAGATGTGGAGCACGAGTGTAACCAAGCAAGCCCAACTAGACAGTTCAGGAGGATATACATTTGTTTTGCTGCTTTAAGGGATGGGCTTAAGGCATGTGGGAGGGATCTGTTAGGATTAGATGGTTGTTTTTTGAAGGGTCCTTTTCCAGGACAGATATTGACTGCAGTAGGACTTGATGCAAACAATGGGATCTACCCAGTGGCTTATGCTGTAGTGGAGGCTGAAACATCATGCTCTTGGACTTGGTTTCTGCAGTGCCTTGGAGATGATCTTGACCTTTCTGCAAGTTCAAATTTCACTTTCATTAGTGATAGACAAAAGGTAATTCTAAATGTTTAACACTTTCATTTTTTTTACTAAATGGTCTTGCTAACTGAAAAAGCAAGTTATCTCCGAGGATAATTGCCGCCAAATCAGAGATGTTATAGTAATGGAGAAGAAAGAAGATTGTGACAAGAAAGAAGTATTTTATTGATTTTCTAAAGAGAGAAAGTACAGTCGGATGTGAAATATAATTAATACAAATGAAATCGAATCCCTAAACTATACAATTCTTTGGGTATTTATAGGCTTCGACCTTGATTTTCCAGCCTCGCATCTGCACGACCGCATCTATTAGTATCCTGCAAAGACACTTTAGCGAGAAATATATCCGAAGGACTTGAAAATAAATGATTGGATGTGTATAACACATCCGAATCATCATTTATCTCATCAAGTCCCCCAAGTCTATTAAATGAAAAACTGAAGTTAATAGACTTGACGAATTGAAATTATTCATCCGGCATCTGTGACTACTTGCATTTGCTGTCCCATATGTATGTACAAGTCCAACTTTAAGTTTTGGTCACACATTACTAAAATATATCCAACATAATTTTTTTTAGTTATAGTCAAAGCATATAACATCATTGGAACTAATATTATAAATACCAGTTAAAACTTTCCTTGTCTAGTCCCCTAGTCCATTGGCGAAAACATCTGTTAAAGCTAATGGACTATAAGAAATTATACCTGATACACATGCGAAACTCTGTTTTACTATCAACCTCAACATTTTCTCCTACAGCACGCAACTGCATACCTTGTTGTATATCCACTTTTATTTAACACATGCGAGCCGTCAACCATATCTCACCAAATCCCCAGTTTGATACGATGTAGTAGCACTTGGACCAACAAGCTTTCAACTATCTACTAAAAACCATCTCTAGCACTTGCAACCTGCACATATCTTTTTTTTATTTTATTTTTTTTTAATTTTTTTTAAATGAGAACAAACAACACTTGCGAAACCTTTGATAAAATGTGAGCAAGATTATATTCACTTTCGCACATGCTTATGCTTTAATTCGCAACACCAGACTATTATGTTTTAATTTGTCCTGAAATGGATGTGGTTTGAATATAACATTGTTTGTGACGTTTTTATTTTTAGACAATTACTTGTATGTGCATAAACTATTTTAGTAACCCAAAAGATAAATTTTGCTCCTCCTGTGAGTGGACTTTAGCTTTTAATGCCCGTATGTGCAAGGCCCAATTCTAAAACAATTTACTTTATGCTTTTGTCGTGCTTAAAATATTTATGTTTGGAATGATTATGTTTCTATCGCATCAATGTTTTAAATCATGCTCTCACATATGCTTATCTGCATGTGTATAAGTCACATTATCAACCCAAATGATCACATGTGTCCATGTCATCATCTTAGGCTTTTAATCATAACTATACACATACCATGTGTTTAGCAATTGGTAACACATAGTTACTTTTTCGGTCACATAGACCTCTTCCGGTATGCAAGAGCAACCTTAGCCTCTTTCTATGAATTTCTTCCGGAAATTTCGATAGTGCATAACTACCTCTTATGACCCCATAGGTTGCATCTTTACAAGGACGCTTTTATTGATTAATTTATTTGGTTTAAATGAACCGCATCTATCTTAAGATGCATGGTGGCCAACCATTCTTCAATCCATTGGATTGAGTTTATCACATACGTATGTTTTTTTTTTGACAAGTGTTTACCCATAACAACCACCAAATTTTTATTCATAAAGTGGACCGTATCCGCATCGGTCTCATGGAACGTATCCAAAACCGGAAATATATGGAGCATATCCAATTAAGTGTTTTTCACACCCTTCTTCTTCTTCTTCTTCTTCTTCTTCTTTTTTAACTGGCTACACATGCATCCATGCACCTTACCTTTTTCTCGAACATATCAAGGAAAATGAATATAGTCTTATACAACTTAATTTAGAGTGTGAATGCAAGAGTAATTTAACCCAACACTATGTTGATCAGGCATGTGTTGAATGAAACTAACTTACGCAATTCTCACATGGTCTTTTTAAAATAGATTTAGTTCGAACATTTAAAGCACATTTTTCGAATTTAAAACATACCTAAGAGCAACAGATCCGACTACATACAAAACCTTCGCAAATGTAATACATTCGCAAGTGAATATCATTCCATATCTGAGAACCAGTATGTTCATCAGGCCTACCAATCAAAATATAAGCTTCTTCATGTATATTCCTTTGCATATGTCACTTATCGCAAGTATAATTAGTCCCAAACCTGATACACCTTAACCTGACTTTACTTGAACAACACATGCAACATTTCCTTTTTACTTTACCAACCATTATACCACCAGGCCTTGTCATTTCCATTTCACGTTAGCCTTTCCCCATTTTTACCATCTTTCTTCACATTCTTGAAAAAGTCCAACTTAAAACTAACCATTTATCTTAATACCAAGCAACCACATCCAGTTTATTGTTGCTCACACTTCTGCCTTAACACATCATATCTCTTCCTGGAAGTCATTTTCCCCATGAACAACTCACTTCCTCTTAAGCTCCCCTTCATTATCGTAAGAAAATATTTTCCATCCATCCTATAAGATAGGTAATGATTACCACTAATAAATCCCTCATGATACTTTTAACTGTTACATATAACCTTTTCACCATCACTCTAGAATTATATTACTAACTTTCTTCTCAACCAAATGCCATGTAGCATGTGTTGATCTTTTGTCATGAACTAAAAGCATCTGCATGTGTCCAGACGTGAAACCACATATTTGCCCCTAATTCCACGTTTGTTTTCGCAAACATATACCAACACATTCTATAAAATCCCATTAGAGTTCCCAAACACCACCAAATTTTTTCGTCTCACCCATACCTTTGGAACATAAAATGTTTCCCGATACTACCAGGAACTTGTATTTGCTTCTTATACCATCAAAAACAAATGCATACCTTTGGATCTCCTCCTTTTCCCATAATTGCTCTGGAACTCAAAGCCCACATATCCTTATAATCATCAAATTTCCTTGTATCTTCCCCCAAAAGAACATTCTTAAAGATTCGTCCACATATTAACAAACATTTCCTATCAAACATCTCGCAAACACTTTTTACCACATCCGCACCTGATACCCTTCCATGACTATACTATCTTCCCCATTCACAAAATTTCCCCAGAATTTTGTCTTCTACATGCCCATTCACCAACTGCTTATACAACACTTACAACCTCATGACTATCAATAAACCCCTTTATCCTTGAGTACACTTCCAGAAACATCCTTGCAAAAAATATATTATCATTCCCAAACTTATATTTTAATGAGACGTCATAAGATACCCGTGCTGATAATCTCATAAAACTAGAATCCATCAGATCAGTACACATCCGAAACTTCCTCAAAAACCATCAGATCAACGCACATCCGAAATTATCCCAGAAACCATCAGATCAGCACACATCCGAAATTATCCCAGAAACCATCACTTCCATCCTAACAATTATCACCTAATGCCATGGTCGTTTCTTTACCTTTAATCTTTTCGTAGCTTGCATCAAAATCCCAAAGATAACAGTCACATATCCCATCCAATAAATCTCTTATATATAAATTCTTACTATCACATCCGTAATACTTCACACTTCTCATAAAAATTTGCAACCTCATAATCTCCATCCCCCAAAATTTTCCCTTTACAAAACTTACTTCCAACCAAAACTAAACAATGAGCACCAAACACACTACCTAAACCCACAATTCTCACACTTCCATTTTGAAGAAACAAATATTCCTTGGATTGTAATGTTGTAACAAGCCAAATGAAGATTGAAGTTTAAAATAAGAACAAGAGAATCAATTGGAAAAGTAGAGAGAACTTTATTAAAACGTCACATGCGATTACACATAGTAAAGGTGTAAGTAAAATGCGATCCTTTATTCTGTCCTAAAACGTCCTATTTATAGGAACCTTCAGCTCTCGCTCTTCCGGTTAAGCACATCCGTCACTTGCTCCGCAAGTGCCAGCCTTTAAGTACCATCCTCCAACTGAGCCTTTCCGTTCCTGTTCTGAAACAGCTTTAAGATAGAAAGGGACTTAATCTTGGTGGTGCCGGATGTGCATCACATCCGACACCTATAATATATCATCACATTTCTTCCCACATCAACCATGAGTCCAATACTAAATGGGGTCGGACCAAGTTAGTCAACTTGCCGACCCATTTTTATGTCTCATGTCATAGAAAATGACATTAAAAAGCATATGCACATGCATTCATCCTTCATTCTTGAATTGTTTCAAGACCAAAAATTACATAATTCTCATAATCTTAAAAACTTTATTTTGAGCTAATGACTTCAAGTTTCATAATCAAAATCCATGTTCCTCTCTTTTCCCTTTTTTTTTTTACAAAAAACACATGGAAAGGAGACCCAATTTCACTTTTAGCTTAGTCTCAGGAACACCATTTTATTCAAGAATAAAGATGAATTAAAGGTTTTAACAATAATCCTTGTAATGAGAAAAAATATAATCAGAATTGGTAAAGATAAAAAGGATACCTCATTCAACAAATTAGTAGTTTGCGTCGCAAGTGCAATACTTAACGTTGATGCAATGACGACTATGGTCAAAACACATCTGATCCGGTATAGCCTCTTCATCTACACTTGCGAAGTTAATTCCTTTCATTAGCTGACCTTCCGCCAATGAAATTGTCTCTTTTTTCTGATAACTTTTTAAAGCATTCTGGTTATGCAAATGACTATATACATGTGTAGACAACCATTTTCACCCACATTTCCTTTTGCACGTGTAACTTCCAATACTCGTATCATAACCTTTACCTATGGATAAGCACACATTAACGATTCCAAATCTTCGGAAAACCACCTTCTTTTCATTTGCATTTGCATCCGATATGCTCCCCTTTGACAATAGAAATAACAATGACTCCCATCCAAAAGCTAAAGCATACATCTTCATTTATTCAAAACATTTTGAAACCATACATAATCATAATGACCGTAAATCCACGTAATGAGTCCCTGAAATAAACTTTCACATGCTAATCCCAAAGTTAGCTCGGCCATCTTTCTTCCTCCAAACTACCCACTCATATCCAAATCCTTATTAACCATCTTACTCATGTTGGTTACAATATGCATCAGTCTAAACCCCATGTGTATTATGCATTTGCAAGTACATAACACATATTCAACCCTCAACATGAATAACAGTTCTTTGAGAGAAAGAACTTGCATAAAAATTCAAAAGAATATCTTCTTAAAGTTTTATAACCTGTGTAAAGTAACCTTTCGCTTGAAAAACTCAAGTTCTCCATCTTAAAAGATTTTAAAATCCCAAGTAATCAACGTTATTTTTTATTCAGAGTAAAATTTCAAAATTGTTGATCCAATCAAAATCAAATAATACTTCCTTTGAAATATAAATGACACACGTGTTATTTATCAAAAAGAATTTTTAAAACTAAAATACCACAAAACAAAGATTTAATAACTTGTGTAAAATCAATCTTGCACCAAAACCCAAGTTCTTTGTCTTAAAATCTTAATAACAACATTTTTTTTAATTTTAAAGTTATTAACTTAAAGGAAGTAAAAGAGAAAATAATATTTTTTTTCAAAATTTTGTAACCTGCGCAAGTAAAAATCTGCACACACAGATCCTAGTTTTTACTCTTAAAAAACTTATTTACTTATTTATTTATTTAAATCTCAAGTAGTTAACGTGTTTTCCTTTTATAAAAAATAATTTCAAAGTTATTGACTAAAAAAAAGTCAAAAAGTATAACACGTCCCCAAACTATAAATGATGGACAGGTTATTTATTCAAAAAGAATTTTGAAAACTATAATACCACAAAAAAAGGCATGCATATTTAAAACCATACCTTCGAAGAATTCAATTAGATAACACGACACATTTGCACGTAACACCAAGCATTGTAAACCCAAGGATTTTGCATATGCGATACATTTTTCACATAGCCCCAAGAATTTTGCACGTAACACCAAGCATGGAAGTTTAAAAACTCCAAGTGATTTCACCATAAACCATAGAATCACCAAGTAATCCCGTAACAGAAAACCAGAGTTTAGACGGCATCTTCTCCAACCAAGGTATGAACACCAAGAACATACATGAGTATGTGTTCAAATTTGCAGAAACCGTTAAAATAACCAGAATCTCGACTGTCCCGAACAGAGTCGACACGCAATTTCGATCAAAAATATGTCCTCCCTTCATACCAAGTTGCTCAGGATCTCTCCGAATCGCCAAAAAACACACCAAACGAGCACAAAACAAAGGACACCAAGATTTCGAAGTAACCTGTGACCTAAAAAAGAACCTTAATTCCAAATCACAAACACCTACTATGACCCCTATGTAATCCTTGATCACAACTTCGTGAACTATAAAGTTTATAAACTTCCATGAAAACAACAGCAACCGCATTTTGCGAAAGCACAATATACCGATGCTACAATCATGTACCAGGCTAAACCTCTTTATTTATACCCAAAAAAAAATCGTGTAAAATTCAATGAATCATCAATCTGAAGCCACAAACCAAAAAACTTCCATTTTAACTCCATTGACCATGGAAACAGTCAAAATCAAATGTACACCATGAAACAGAATCGATAAGCTCACAATACCCCACCATACCTTTGAGTTGAACCATCCCGTGACCAAAATACCATAACCTAAAAAATAAGCACACAAGTTCATGTCCTACGGAATTTCCAGAAATCATGAAGTAATCTCTTCTAACACTTCACATAACTGGATCAAAACTTATTCCGGTCAAGAACACTCCTTCGTTTTGAGACTACCCTTTTGATTAAACTCCGAGTCACCAAAATAGTTAATATAATACACCTTTTAACGCCATATTATTTCCAGATATGTGATGACATATTCTTCCTTTTCCATGTAATCCATCAAATTTTGTACAAATTAAAAAACAACTAAAATTTCTCACAACAAGTCAAAAGATGATGTCTGACTTTGAGAAATTTAGGACCAAATTTATAAAAGAAACATCAGACCACTTAAAATGCTCTGAATTAACACATCAAATAAATATGAATTGACACTTTTGATTTATGAAGAACAGTGTAATAATTTTAAAATGGTATAATCAAGGTCTGCAACTACCCGGAAAAGAATCGAAATGTAACTTTGATTTAAAATAAGCAATATTTCATACCAATTTGTTCTACCGATCACCGAATTTGTAAAGACATGAAATATGTGCGGGTAAAACCGAAAAACGAAGAGTATAACAAAAAATTGCCCTCTGATTTGCCGAAACTCCATTGATTTGTTATAAAAAAGTGATGTCTAAAGATAATAAGATGAGATGAAGATCAAATCTAAACTTGATTTG
>JBCNJP010012575.1:0-13627 GCA_039602395.1 Deinandra increscens subsp. villosa | reverse complement strand
ACTCAAGAGGTATAAAGGAATCGGATTTTGATACTGTACAGAAACAAGAATTTCCCTCTTGGTTCAAGAAAAAGGTAAAAGCTAAAAATTTATTACTTTTAGTAACTAATATTAAGCACACTGATAACTAATCTTTAGGTGTTTATAGATGGCTTCTCTTAGATCCGATGGTGATCCCCGAGCAACCGATGATTTGTACGCGTTATCACAATTTCCTGATGATCGTTACACTAGTTGGCAAAGTTGTATAGTTCATGGTGTTAGATTTCGTTGCAAAGAGCGTGATGACAAGTTCACTACACAATGTAGTGGAGTTTGTGTAGGGGATGCAGATGAAACAATGATTTATTATGGTGTTTTACTTGAAGTTTTAGAGTTGGATTTTATACTCGGTAGAAAGGTATTCATGTTTCGTTGCAACTGGTATAATACTGATCCAAAGGGGAAAAAGATGGCGGTCGACCACAAATTGACATCAATTGACATTACATCTAAGTGGTACATAGACGAACCATTTATATTGGCTAATCAAGCTCAACAGGTTTTTTATTTAAATGATTCGGCACGTGGGAAGAATTGGATGGTGGTACAAAAAGTAAACCATCGTAACATTTATGATATACTTGAGCATGATGACGAAGCATCAATGAATGAAGTTTTTCAAGAAGAGGAGTCCAGTGAGTTGCCACCTTTTCAACCAACTGAAGAATTACCTGATACGTCGCTCATAGTTCGAAATGATGTAGAACCTGAAACATTACCATATGAGGAAGTTCTAGCTATACGTAAAGCAAAAGCCCCCGTGGATGACTTAGAAGATATTGATGAAGAATATGACGATGCGGGTATAATTTTTTTAGATAATGAATCTATACTTGATTCTGATGAGACTAATCATGATTCTGATGATCCAGATCGTAATAGTGATGATGATGACTATTTTGCATGATTTTCTTGATAAGTTTTGGTTTGTTATGAATAAAATTTTATTCTACTCTTAAATTTAGTATTATCCATCGAATTATAAAAAAAAGCTAACTTTTTTCTTTAAATTTTCAAAGAGTACAATGACAAGACGAGATGGGTGAGGTAAACAAGATGGGCAACCTAGAGAAGTTGACGTAATTGTACCGGTTTGTGACTATGTCTATGTAACAATTTATTTTTTCATACTGGGTACACTAAAAAAATACAATATGATATTAAAAACATATTACTAGAGTATGCTAATTAAAATTAGTAGATAAAAAATAACCTTTAAACAAATAATATAATAAATACAATTGGATAATCAACGAATACTTTTTATCAATCCAAAAATCACATTTAAACAAATAATATGTTAAACTAAAAAATTCTCAGTTTTATTATAATATATTCCCAGGAACTATTGAACTATACTATTCTATCAATAAAAAAAACTAAAAATAAATTGGATATTGAAAAGAATGACCAGCCCCAATTTGCTAAACCCTATTTCACTCGACGGTTCTCTCCACTCCATCCTGAGCTAAACATCCGGCCTAATGGGCGAGTTCCAATCCCTCGTTCCACCACGTTTTAGTCAGTTTAACTTCATTCTAAATTCACGAAATCTTCGCAATCCCTTTCTGTATAACATACTTGGATCGAGGGCTTACTATTCAATCCGGGTACTGATTCCGATCCCCCTCTTTGTATTTGCTGCTTTATGCTTAAGGTGCTCAAATATGTAATTGTTGTTGATAAATTCTGAAATTATAGTGTTGTTTTGTTTTAACCTGACAATCTATTGCAATTTGCGAATTGAAAGCGTAGTAGTATCATGCGATACCTGATTGTTATCTAACAATTCGTTATGCCATAGATTGTTATGTCGTAGTAGTATCATGTGATACCTGATTGTTATCTAACAATTCGTTATGCCATAGATTGTTATTTAACAAGCATTATTGCAGCGAAGGATCCTTTTTTTCGGCGAGTATAATGACAAGAAGAGGTGGGCGAGTTAAACAATGTGGACAACGTAGAGACGGTATGCGTGTGTATGTGGCTGTTTGTTTTTTGTTATAGGGTACACTGATTTTTGCATACTTATACTTCTGCAACAGATTCAATCATGCCGCGTTCAAGCAACGAACCTAATTCGATCTCTCCAATCTCAGGTACTAGTTCACTAATTTCTATTATGTATACATACTTATTAGTTATTCTACTTGGTAAACTGCTTTTTAAACATACTCATCTCCAACAAACCTAGTTATTAATGCAGAGGAATCTCAAGAACCAGGGCAACAACAACCTCAACTACGTGAGTTTGTAAATATGTTCAACTTTACTTTGTAAATATTTTTGTAGGTAATGTTGTAAAAAGTGAATGTTTTTCTACTTGTTTGTAGACACGACTTGTGAGGCTGAGAAAGAAGTTGGTAATGGTATGACAAGTAACAAACGTGGCATTACATGTGGCAAGGGAGCTCGAAAGGTCATGAAAGCATCAAAAAAGAGACTGTTAGTGGAGTTTAATTTTGAGATGAGGCGGGTAATATCTGAAAATGAGTCTTCTTTCATGCATGAGTGTGGTTACATTTTGCGCAACAATTGTAGCTTACAATTTAAGGAGTGGAGGCATGTGCCGAGTGATGTTAGGGAGTCGTTGCACCATAAGCTAACTGTAAGTTTTTGTTTTAATAATTCAGTACATTTTAACATCTACATTCACTAACCAGTTAATTATATTTTTTTGCTTGAAGACCCTCTTTGATATTGATGTGGAGGATCCAAATGTTTGCAAAGTTATTGATAGCTACATGGCAAGGACATGGAGAGGTTACCGAGCTACGCTGCATAATCACTTCAAAGATATTCAAGGATTGGCAGATCCATCAAAGGCAAAGACCACTCCCCCTTCTGGTATTAGCAAAGAAGATTGGGAATATCTATGTGAGATGTGGTCTGAGAAAAAATACTTGGTAATGTTTTAATAATACTTTACCTATTATATTATTAATCTTTATTATATCCGATTCAATATTTTATGTTTTCTTTGGTTGTATGTACTTGAAGGAAAATGCAGAAAAGAAGGTGATGGCACGTGGAAAGCGAAAGGTGGATAGTAGAAACGGTTCAAAGAGTACAATACGCTATCACCTTGAGCGTGGACAAGATTTGGATGCTTCATCAGGTCAAATTGAGACTTGGCGGCTTACACATTGGGATGCGGAACAAGGTTGGAGAACTAGAGAGGCGGCTGCACTATATGTAAGTTTACTTGCTCATATTTACAAGTACAACATAGAATGCAAAGTATATATATATATATATATATATATATATATATATATATATATAAACGCCCACGTTGTGACGGGTGTAGTATGAGTTTTGGTGATTGTAAGTTAAGCATTATGACCTTTTATAACGGTAGGTAGCTACATATTCATAGAAAGTTGCTACATTTAGTACATGTTATATGTGATGACATACAATAAAATAAGCTATACATAATATCTTAGCCAAATATTAGTAAGTCGTTACAATGACCATTCACTTTGTATGACAAAAAAAGTGACCTTTGTATAATGTGCAAACCAAGTAGTATAGTGATGCTACTGTTCTTTGTTAATATTAAAAGTTAGGTGAGATTGCTGCTGCATGATGCCTGTTCACACCACTAACCTGTACAACAGCCCTAAAGTGAATACTCGTAAGGTAAAACAAACCTTTAAATTGATCCTAAAATTTCCATACATATATTATGATTATAGTTATGCTTATCATCATCTAAGAGCCCTCCACGTAGATTCTTTTTTTTTTTGATGTTAACACGTGCATTATTAGTAATAAACCCATGAAAATTCACACTTAGGATGTTAAAGATAAACATGCAAATGTCAAGATGTTAGTTTGTAGAATTCAGGAACATGTATTTTATTTGGAAAGTCGATCCGTCATTTGGTTATTTGTTTCCTCAAGTTGTGCTTATATTTCTAATACTTTATTTTTGGAACTATTTAATGTATTATTAGTTATGAATAAGAGCATATGAACCTCTAATTTATTGTACTTGTTTTTTCTAATTCTAATAGGAAGCTATGATGAAGCTAAGAAACGAGCATTCTGTGGAATCAATGAGTGACAAGTTGATTCTTGAAGAAGTCCTTGGACGAAGCTCGGTTCGCTTGCATGGGTGGGGGCGTGATCCAACTATTACTAGCACCATGGGTACTTCTCAAAAAATAAAGCGTCCTACTTATGGCGAACTGGTAGATGAACTTGAGACATTGAAAGGTAAATGTGCAGTTATGGAACAAATACTGATTGAGAAGAATATCATGCCTCCTCCAAGAAACACATCAGGACCATCTCAAGGTGATACATCTGAGTGTGGTGAAGACATCGACGAGTGAACATTTTTAGTATTTTCTATGAGCTAGTAAGACTTATGAATAGGTTTTTACTTGTTAGTTTAAGTATTTATATTTCGACAAGTATTACTTTTCTTTTGTGATTTAATGATGGTGTTTCAATGTTTCTTATTAAAATGGTAATTAATTTGGTTTAGGTTTCTATTTGCACCTATATATTTTTGATTGTTTGTATCTATTTGAAGATTATTACCTACATATGTTGAAGGTTATTACCTACATATGTTGCGGTTAATATCCACACATAAATATACTTTTACTAACACATGTATATATTCTTTTCTACAAAAATTAAACTTGTACCTACACATAAATTACTTTTACCTACACATAATATCATTTTTGCCAACAAATAATATTACTTTTACCAACACAACTATATATTGTTTTCTACACAAACTCAAATCACTACTTACATATTTACTACTTTTACCTACACATAATATTATACATTACCAACACATAGTACTACTTTTACCAACACATATATACATGCCACGTCATGTTCCACGTCATGTGCCATGTCACGTGCCACGTCATGTGCCACGTCAGCGCCCGTCCAAACAAATCGTCACACTTCTAACTACACATATTAATTAATTTAGCTACACATATATGTGTAGATATTGCGTGCTATATACCTACACATAACTTGTGTGTGGGTATTGATCTATACCTACAGTCGTGAGGCAACACATCCTCACACTTAATTTATGTGTAGGTAAAGACAACTACCAACACATAAAAGGTTTTTAACTACACATACTATGTGTAGGTAAAGACCCCAATTTCTTGTAGTGGGATTAGAAGACCTGATGTTTTTAAAATGTTCCGAGGGAACTGTATTTCTTCCGGAGGAATTTTCTCCCGGAAGATATGAAGTTCCTGCGGAATGTTGTTCCTTAGAAAAATTGTTTCTTTTAACATATGAAAAGCTGTTATTCTTTTCATTTCCAATCCAGACCTTTTGAGTTTTTCCAGAAATCTTTTGATCAACATGTGATCCTTTTGGTGACATGTTCCTGCTATCCTTTAAATTCTTTGAATTTAACAGATTTTGGTTTCTCCTTGGAGAAGTGTTAGCATTGTTAATTATCTGTTTGAAAGGATTGTAGGAACAATTTACAGCAACATGTCCTAATTCACCACAAATTATGCATTCTTTCACAAAGGTGTGAGACTTTTGTTTTGATGACTCTGAACTGATTTGATTTCCAACAGTTTTTGATTTGCCATTCCTTTGAGTAGTAGATTTTGACAGTTTGAAATCATCATATTCTAAACTCACATTCTTAGGGTTTTTAAGAATTGGTTTTGAAATCTTTGATTTATCAACCTCAGCAGAAGTGCTGGTTGATTCAGTTTTGATGTCAGAAAAGCCAATAAAACTTTCAGTTCTCATGTCATCACTCTCTTTCAGACTTTCAGCTTCTTTGGAAGGGTCCTCAGTTACTGGACCAATTTCCAATGGGTCAGGGGACAATGGAACACTTGTTTCTTTAATAGTTAGGGTTTCAAGACAAGTGTATGAATCAGGGTTTTCAACAATTTTAAAAGATACCCTTCCCTTCCCATGTGTGTGCTCATGCCATAACTTTTCTGCTTTTTCACTTGCAATTTGAAATTTATCAGCATTGCACAAGGCTTCCCTTAGCTGATCCTTTAGGGTTTGAATGTCAAGCACATATTCCACATTTTGCTTCTTTGAAATATTTAGTTGCTCAACCACATCATCCATTTGAGTTATAAAATTAGTTTGTTGATGTTTCAAAATCCCTATTGTTTGTCTGAGTTCATCAGTTTTGGTTGAGTAAGCAATATCAGCCCTTTTTGAGTACTCTTTCAACTCATTTAGATTTTTAAGTTCATCTACAAGTGCCTGATTATGCTTTTTGTAACTCTCAACCACTTCAATACACTTAGGTGTACATAACACATTCTCAGATTCAGTGCTGGAGTTAGAGTTTACCTCTGCAGAAGCAGGTGAAGAACCACTTGCCATCAAGGCATGGTTAGTTGGAGCAAACTCATGCATCACATCTTCCCAGTCAACAAACCCTGTTTGGTTTGCTACAGCAGCAGTTGCTTGGCTTTGGGTGTTGTAAGAGGGCTTTGGTGGAGTAGGACCAGAGGAAGAGCTTGGTTTGGTATATTCTTGTTTCTTCTCAGCATTGTAACCATTTTCTCTTCTTGGTTGAGAACACTCCCTGGCAAAATGTCCCAACTGATGACAGTTGTAACACTTGACCTTTGATTTGTCAAGACCAATAGGAGCATTCTTGGCTCCATTGTATTTTCTCCCTGTTCTCTTGTAGAACCTTTGAGCCCTAAGTGACACCATGGCTAGTTGGGTAGTGATGTCAATCTCCTCTAGGTCATCAGCACTGATGCACTCTAGATCTGATCTGGTGAAACCTGAATAAGAACTGTTAGCAACATTAGCAAAGTTTTGGTAGTATGATGCTTCATGTCCTTTAGGAGACTCAGGAAAGGATACATATGGTTCAGGTTCAGAATAGTTCTCTGAGTGAGCAGTGATGAGGGCCAAAGTGCCTTTGGAAGATGATGTCTGGTTCGATGATACACCAGACTTCTCATTCATTTCCATCTCATGTGCACTCAGCATTCCATAGAGATCTCCTAATATCAAGGTTTTAAGGTCTCTGTTGTACTTAATACTGACTGTATAGACAGTCCAAACTTCAGGTAATGATCTTAAAAATTTTCTGATTATATCAGCATTGTCAATTTTTACGTCTGCACCCTATAGTTCATCTATAAGTCGAACATATCTTAAGTACTGCTCAGACATTGATTCACCTCTTTTATGACAGAAATTTTCATATCTTTGTTTTAAAATGTCTTTCTTGTTCTCTTTCACCTCATCTGTTCCCTCATACATTTCAATAAGTGCTTTCCAAAGATCATGTGCAGTTTTGCATCTCTTGAAGCCTATTAGTATGGAATTAGGAAGAGCTGCCTGGAGTGCCCACAAAGCTTTGTAGTCACATTCACAGGCCTTATGGTCATCATCAGAATAATTCTCATACGCTTTGATGAGGTCAACAACAGGTTGAGTAGCAGATGGGGTGGTAATGACTTTTGGTCCATTGACAATGGAACCCCACATTTTGTGATCGGTATTTTTACAAAAAAATTCCATTCTGAGTTTCCATGTGTCAAAGTCATCAGGAGTGAAGGTTGGAGGTTTGTTAGTGCTGCCATTCCTTAGTTCACTCATTTTCAGAGATCAAGAATCAAAACAGTCTTATCCAAATCAAACAGTAACCCTTTTAGCAAGAAAAGTTTTTAAACGAAAATGCAATTTTAAAAACTTATGAACTCAAGAGCCAAAGCTCTGATACCACTTGTAGGATCGTGGTTAGAGACAACTAACCAAACAAGTTACTAAAAGTATCAAACAAGAAAGGCGGAATCAGACTTGTTTGTGTTAATGTTTGAAACGGTTTGATCGAAACTGTAACACGTAAACATGAAGTAAAGTAGAAGAACACAAGATGTCAATTCCAAGCACTACTATATTTATACTTCACAATGTTTACAGTGAGTTACAACTGATGAACAAGAGAGGTGTTCGATCATGTGAACAAAGGAAATACAACTAATATATATAGTGCAAGGAGGAAATAAAAGATCTTCTTTTATTTCCTTTTAGCTCTAAGGCTAAATAAACAAATAATATCTACTCCAGAGTTGTTGTAGTACAAGCATGCTTCTGTGAACAGTTGAGCAGACCTATCGGTGAACAGTGCACAGCATGGTGTAAAGTAAAACTGCTTTCTGACAGCTTTATGCATTGGAACTTGCAACAGGGGATAAGTCAAAGTTCCGGAGTAACACTAGGAGAAGTTCCGGAGGAACTACTCAGTGTGAAGGAAGTTCCGGACTAACTTCCTTCGGAACTCTGACTTAGAGAATTTCTGCCAAGCAGAACATTCCCAACACAGGTGGAGGGGGTCGGCTTTTGGACTCTTTTTTTTTAAAGACGTTTGGAACTACTCCCCAAATCTCCAATACCCGAGTGAGCCTTCCTGAGACGGGATTGTAATCGTCCATACTGATTTTGACACTCCAGGCTTGGCTCACCCAGAAAACACCATCAAGGAGGAAACTCACCACTTGAGAAAAACCCCCTTGAGTCAGGTTTGAATTTGAGACCTCAAGGTCCCTAAGCTTTAACCTTCATCCCCATACCATTGAGAAAAATCTCTTTCTTTTTTTATGTGTTTTTCAAAAGTCTAGCAATTAAAGTTTTAGGTTTTAAGTTGTATATGTAGATAAATAACTTGTTCTTCAAGATTATCTGTATAAGTAAAGTAATTATTGTAAATCACTTTTATATTTATCTCATAAATATAAAATACTAATAACCAATTAAATTACATTTATCCTATAATATAAGGGAAAATTCTCATATTGTCCATTTTGAATAAATATTCTCTTATTTTGTTCATTTGAAAAGTAGTTCCCCCAAATGTCCACCTTTTACGTCCGTCCCATCCCACTAATTTTAGGTTAGACCGCCCTTAAACCAACCTATAAAATCTCGCAACCTATATTTTACAGTCGGACTCGTTATCCATTTTACGGTCGGTTGCTGGGTTCGACCATATTATCAATTTCAAAACTTTGAATTTTAAATAATATTATATCCTTTTAATTAGTTTTACTTAAATTTTGTTTATCTTTTATAACTTAAAAAATATAATGTTTTACAAAATTCCGATTATGACGTTGTGACGTGTTCATTTTTATATACATGCCGACATATTTCTTTTTCAAAACGGAGTTTGTTCGAGTTTGTATCGAATCATTTGGCATAAGTTTCACCCGACTCCGTTTTGGAAAAAAAAAATATGTCGGCATGTAGATAAAAATGAGCACGTCGCAACGCAATAATCGGAATTTTGTAAAACATTATATTTTTAAAGTTATAAAAGATAAACAAAATTTGAGTAAAACTAATTAAAAGAATATAATACTATTTAAAATTTAAAATTATGAGAAAACAATTAAAGGTCGAATCGACCCCAATATATAGTCGAATTCTTTTTCTTTATTATGTGGTATTTTCTGAATGGTTAAAATAAATGTGTATTTGACTTTAAATTTGTGGTCGAACCAATCATTTGTTTATGGTCGATTAGACCATAAAACATGGATATTATGGAGCATTGACTTTTCAATGGATAAAATGGAGGAATAAATTGTCAAAATGGACATTTTGAGAATTTTCCCTAAATATAAATATAATATGACCTACTAGATAATTTATTTAAACCAATATATATCTAATTGTCCAAGTGATTGAGATGAGGTACCTAAAGAAATTTAATTGGATGTTTTGGGTTCAAGTCATCCTTGTGACAAAAAAAATGTAGATTTCAGGTTAGGGCAATGCGTTTTCTCACCTATGGTGATTTTCTTCTAATGAGAAAATGAGATGATCGGGTGGTGTCGGTGGTTCGTCAATAATCTAAATTTGCCGTTAAAAAAAAAACTCATTTTGCTTCTACTTTTAGTTATCTACTATTCGTTATATAATACATATAATACATCAATATTTAAATTTGTTTAGACACCCAACAGATGGAATATAGCTTACTAATGTACAGTATTATATAACTACTAAAACAGGTAAAGTATAAGAAAGAGAATCCGTGTTTGTGATCGAAAAGAGTTGGCTCAGGATTGCATGTCCACCTTCAATTCATAAAATCATAAAATAATAGTATGCAATTCTGCCTTTGGCAGTACACGCAGGAAGGGTCGTTTTAGTTACTGCAAGAGAGAGGGGGTAATCATTATCCATGGCTTTAGGTCCCATGCAAAAGAATAAGACTTGTGCTTCTCTCATGACCCTACTTTCTAATCTCTCTGCAAAACAGCTTTTCACTATCCATATCTTGGTCGATTTGTATCATCGTCAGTACTACTGTTTTAATGGATTCATAAATCCATCTTTCATTCTTCTGCATAAAAAGGAAAAAAAGAAAGAAAGTGATAAGGATCCAACAGAAAGAAATGAATTCTCATCGATCTCTCTGAGTTTTTATGATCTAAACATACAAGAATTACCTTGAATCGTGTTTTGATGGTAATTTCTAATCCGATTTATAAGGCGGTGAGTTTGGAAAACATAAGTTAACAAGTGGGTCAAATTATGTTTAATTTCCTAATTCTATTATAATTAGTATGAAGCGTCTGTTGCACACTGCTACAAAAGGGGCATAACCGACTGAAAATTGTGACTGACGAAACAGATCGTAAAATCGGCGACCATATTAGCGACTAGCGCAACTTTAGTCGCAAAAATAGCAATGGAAAAAGAATCGGTTTCAAAAGTAGCCAACGAGTTGTTTAGATAGTTAAAATGGTCACAAATATAACGATCGTAATTATTTTGTATTTTGGTTGCCAATATGATCATTAATTTTACAAATGTTTTTTTTAATAAAAATAAAATTTTATTTGGTCGCAAACATGTTGGGAAATATAGAGACCATAATTATTTCCGACGCAAATCCTGTCGTTTATTTTATATTTAATAAATAATAAAATAATAAACAAGAAGGTTGCAAATACTATCGTTATTTTCTCTAAACTAATTTAAAAAATCAAACAAAAACTAATTTGGGCCAAAACAAGTGCAGTTGTTTCGGTCGCAAATATATACGTTAGTTTTTTAAAATAAAATAAAATTTAGAGTTAATTACCATTTTTGTCCCTAAGGTTTATAAGCTTTTGTTATTTCAGTAAAAAAAAAATTTCTCAGCTTCTCTCACGTTTCTAATTTTTGTCATTTTAGTCCAAATCACCAGGGGCAATTAACTCTAAAATTTAATTTGGTCATAAAAACGGTCACAAATATTTGTGTCAACTTTTAACTATAATAAGCATCAAAAATAAAAATTCAATTGTTCGTAAAAAGAGTTGCAAATATGGCTATCGAAATTATTTCGGTCGCTAATACATTTTTCATATTAAAAAATAAAATCATATACTAAACTAATTGCAATAATTGACACAATTATAGCTAACAAAATAAATAGTTGGATACTTAACTACCAAAAAGGGTTTGGACGTTAAAAATGACATAAAAACAAATGTTAACTAGGGTTACCTATAGGTATGGCCGTATGGGTAGTTATAATGAATGTTAACGGATTATGATCAAATAGAGGCAATGAGAAAAAAATAGAAGATATTAATGTTACACATGATCATTTAAGGACTATTAGGGTCTACTAAAGTCAATATTGGCCAACTAGGGGCGTTTTGGTTAATTAAAGTCTATTGATCAGTGATAGTAAACACTAGTAAATGATGTAAGCTATAGAAAATTAGTGTTAATATTGGTTAATGATGATTACTTAGTATCAATTATTGTCGATTTGGGTTACTAGTTTACTACGCGAATCATGATCAACTTTTTTTTTCGAACGACAAATTTGGATCACCGATAGGGAAATTACACCACTCACCCGATCATCTCCAATCTCCAACATGATGAAACTTATCACTGGTGAGAAAACTCCGTGGCCCAACTTGTAACCCCCATTTTTTATTCTTTTGTTACAAGTAGGACTCGAACCTAAGACCTTATGGTAAATGGTCATACACATTTGCCACTAGACAAAGCTAGTGGTTGTATGAATCATGATCAACTAGTGTTGATTTGTGTTAATTAGAGTCATTTTGTTTTAGTTATGATCAATTAAAGCAAATTAGGATCAACATTTGTATGTGCTCACCTATTAAGATCAATTAGAGCAAACATGAGCAATTTGATAAACAATTTAATTGAGGTCAATATGGATAACACTCATCAATTAGAATTTTGGGGCAACTAGAGACAATAAGAGTCAAATATTAACTGTTATTTAGATTTTATATTGGTTGATTCCAACATATAGGATCAATGACGACCTGTTAGTATCAATTATGATTAATATTGGCCAATTATGCTGAAATGAATTAACCTACTATTG
Organism: Deinandra increscens subsp. villosa; assembly: GCA_039602395.1. Classification (NCBI taxonomy): domain Eukaryota; kingdom Viridiplantae; phylum Streptophyta; class Magnoliopsida; order Asterales; family Asteraceae; genus Deinandra; species Deinandra increscens. The sequence goes on along the minus strand of JBCNJP010012575.1, from coordinate 1,209 downwards.
AAGTGCAAAGTGTAAAATACAAAGACCAAATCCAATTTATATATATTACATTGATAATTGGATGGTTGTGACACATAAGTCACTATTCATATCTAGGCCACTAATTTTATGACACGTGGCCACGTGGTGACACATGGACACGTGGTAGGCCACGTGTCATACGTAGGCCAATGCTTTTGCGACACATGGTCATGTGTTAGGTCATATATGGCGACATGTGGCCACGTGTCAATGTTTTTACGACACGTGGTCACGTGTTGGGCCACGTGTTATGTACATGTGATATTTTTTCAGACTTAAGCGCATGTGGTCAATTTTTAGACCACTTTTAAAGTTTTTGACTTTGGTCACAGCATTTTGAAAAATGGGTGTTAGGCCGCGTGTCATGTACATGTGATATTTTTTTAGGCTTAAGCGCAGGTGGTCAACTTTTAAATAACTTTTAGAGTTTTCGACTTTGGCCACATCAGCGTTTCAAAAAATGGGTGGCCCGCTACGAAGCGCGAGCGAGTCACCATCTTGTTAAATATGTAATTTTGTTTAAAATATTACTATTCTTTATGCACCACTCATCCACCCGATATCAAATCAGAATATACTCCATTTCACTCCATTTCACTCAAGCACACTATAATGGATCACTTTACGAGTCATAATTTTTAATATTCACCATCTCGTCCAAAATTTATACAAAAAACACTTATAGTTAAGAGACAAGAATCTTAACTATTAGGTGGCGTTTGGTTCACGGAATGTAATGTAATTGGAATTGTAAAGTTTTTCTTTTAAAATTATGCTTAAGTTGGGTAAGGAAAGGGGTTTGAAATACAATGAATTCCTTTAATCAATGGAATTTGAGGTCATGTAACTTTCCTTCGTTAAAGTGAAGGATTTCTAAATTCCATTGATTAAAGGAATTAATCGTATTTCAAACTCCTTCTTTACCCAACGTAAGCACAACTTTAAAAGGAAAACTATACAATTTCAATTACATTATTGACAGCTTTATGCATTGGAACTTGCAACAGGGGATAAGTCAGAGTTCCGAAGGAAGTTAGTCCGGAACTTCCTTCACACTGAGTAGTTCCTCCGGAACTTCTCCTAGTGTTACTCCGGAACTTTGACTTATCCCCTGTTGCAAGTTCCAATGCATAAAGCTGTCAGAAAGCAGTTTTACTTTACACCATGCTGTGCACTGTTCACCGATAG